>UFQX01001422.1:0-48177 GCA_900497675.1 Arapaima gigas | reverse complement strand
GGGGGGGGGGGTTAGAGAATGGGGGGGGGGGGGGGTAGATTGATTTAGCAGCTCACTTTGGTTACCTGTGCTTGCAGTGTCTGGGCTCCTGCCTTGCCGATCTGCCTCTAGCCATTGGTACAACGCTATGGTCACACAAGCGGAGGAACACAAGAAAACAAAACAGAAACGCATGTCAACACAGACAGGAAACAGCAGACAAAGCGAATGCATGAAAAAGCATGATGTGCACACACACACACACACACACACACGCACACACACAAACACACACAAACACACACAAACACACACAGATGACGCCTCCAGCTCCACACGGATGGGTGCGTGGAGAACAACACGATGGCAAATTAAACATGGAGCTTAAACGGTTGGGTGGGGATGGGGGGGGGCAGCATTTAGCGAGGCGTGTGGAGGTGAACAGCGGTTTTTACGTTAAAGGTGAAAAGCGTTAAGAGAACAAGCAAGATACACGTTAAACAAAAACATGCGTGTGTTCGAACCGGCGAAGCTGGTGCTCTGATCGTCTGAAGGTCTGGATGCATGAGCTCAGATTCCTCTTAGACGTACGCATCCTAATCTGCTGAAGCTGCTGCCATCTTGAATCAGACTGTACCTTTTACTTTCATAGACAAGCCTCTCTTACACACACACACACACACACACACACACACACACACACATCATCATCACATCTTCTAAAGGTTTCAATCTAGCAGGATTGAAACCTTTAGAAGATGTGATGGCTGCCCCTCGTCCTCATTCCCATCAGCCCACCTGTGCTGCTACACAGGTACAGGCCAACTAGTGAGACCTAGAGATCTGTCCATCGTGAACGTTGGATCTGCTACACGGTGGACTTCTAGACCATTCTCCCAGACCAGGGTTAGACAAAAGTCCTAGACCTCTTACTCATGAGGCAGCTCTTAATAAAACATCTAAAGATGAATGATACCCTTGGGAGCTTCCCCACAGATTTTTCTTAACCATTGTGTGGATTGAGTAGGTGACCTCTAACAGCTAAAAAACAATGGGAACGTTTCCTTTGTCCTGCCACAGACAGCGTGGAGCCGGAAAGAGTCGGACATTCCAGGGCTTTTCAATACTGAACAAGCGTAGGTGTTCACCTATGATCCCAACTGCTGAACACCCGTGATGGACCCCATTCCTGCTGTCACCTGTCTTCCTATCCGCTTTACCCTGGAGACACCCTCACCCATCCTCTCCAGCGACGTTACCACCACCTGCACCGTTACAGGGTCATTATGGGGTATGCATCGGCTACCCCAACCTGCCCACCTCTTGTGTCTTAGCGTCAAGTGAGGATGCGTGTGGAGCAGAGAGGAGGACGTGTGTGGGGAACGGAAGACAAAAGCGACAACAGACGACCGTTTGTTTCATGCTGTGAACTGCACGTATCACGACGCCCACCAAGAATGATGATTCTTAATGTGGGAAACCGAGTCAGAGAGAGATCTCCCAGCCCTGATCTAACATTCGACATCAAGGTCCTTGGCAGCACAACAGAGGCCCGCAAGTCAGTGACGGAGATGAGCGGCTCTGCAACGCAGAGGATTAATGATGGGCCACCCGAAGGGCACTCTGTGACAAACCGTGTCCCCTTAACAGAAAAAATATTTACACTTCATTTGTCAACCCTCCCCAAACACAAGTTAGCAGACAGAGGTCATCTTACAGCAGGTCTGTAGAACCAGCCTCCAGCTCCCAGGTTATGTAACGTCATTTGTTAGTTGCTCACCACAATAACACTGCTGGGGGGCAAAGCTGAGTGCTAGTCCCCCGGGGACTGAGATTCCAGAATGAGGACATTATGGTTTTACACCACACACACACACACACCCACACACACACACACACACACACACCGGGACATTGAACTCATTAGAGCCACCGAGACACCTTCGAGCAAAGTTCACTTTCAAGCTCTTTCGCAAAAACCCAGCTGTAAAAAGGACAACGTGAGCTGCATAAATCTAGTTGTAAAAACATCTCCTAAAGCCAATAACTCTGGGCATTAGCGACAGATGAGTACGTACTGCAGGACTCTGGGTGGAGGGCGGACGAGGACAGAGCTCAACCTGAGCTGCTTCCATCCTTGACAAGCCATGATGAGGTAAAGAAGCAGAGCTTCCACCAGCAGAACCACTTGCTCTCTCCTTAATGCCACTCAAATTGCAGACGGTCGAGGCGCCGGTTCTGGTTGAGGCCTCGCGGTCAACCGTTCAGGTGCAATGAGTCAAACCGACACTTCGGACGGTCTAGAAAAGGAGCAGGAAAGAACTCAGCAAACATGAGTTTCTGGGTGCTTTTGCGCAGCTTCCTTAGAAATATTTAATTCACGGTCATTCTCACTGTCGCTTGCTCACCAATCTTGAGGTCAACGCCTGCTATTTTAGCTCTGCTCTTATTTTCCGCTTCCCACATGGGCCACAAGCTAACCCAGCCTTAGTTGTGACAGGTGAGAAGGCTGCAGACTCCGCTGTCGAAATCGGAAACGACTCCGAGGGAAGATCTTGCATCCACCGGTGGGTGACGTATTTTATAGCCTTGACTGTAGTAAACTAATGGCAGATGTTCACGGAGCTACAAGACATTCTAAAGTGGCAAAGCTACAGAAATGTACAGGTTTTGTCGCAACAGCCATTACAGGTAACAAGTCACTTGATATCAGGTTGTGAGTCTACCTGGGTGATTAGAACTTCCAGAATTAATCAATAATAACCATTGATACATAACTCAGCAACGCTGCTAAAATATGGAGCTCAACTGGGTGAAGATGCGATGGTGCGTTTGCAGCTGATTTCAGAATCCTCATCTGCTCTCTAACACGGCATCCTGGCAGAAGAGGCCCCCCGTGTCGTGGTGTCTCTGTCGATCCTCACTGACAGCAGAGCTCGACGGCTGATCTGCTACCACGAGGGAGCCATCAATCGCTGTGGCACCGTAGATGACATCGAGACAAAAAAAATACCGAGTTCAGCTTTCGCTTTCGCTTCAGTGCGATATCCCCCGGCTCCCGTTCTAATTATTACTATTGTCAGCCGAAAAGCGAGAAAGAGGAGAAAAGACATGTCCGAATCTACTGCGACGGTGTTAAAGAAATTGCAAACGGCCATGGAGAAAAGGTGCGTTCACGTTAAAGCCACGCAGATAAAAAGAAAAGCCATGGCAACGGTCATATAGAAATGCCAAATAGTGTCTTCAATAAAGCACCCTGGTGTTTGCTTAGAAGACGCTTCTCTGTAAATCTTCGTATCGTCCGCCTCGTACTCTACTTCCACACACAGGCAGGTGGAGACCATCAAAGCTCCTCCGAGGAAGACATCTCCAGCACAAACAGCGAGGCGTGATCTGCACCCGTGCCTCCTGCTCTTCTTCTCATGAAGTCGCCTCCTCAGCACCTTCGTGCCCTCGACCACACAAGCACCCTCACAGGTACCGTGGCGACAGATGGGACAATCACAACACTAACAGATAGCCCCTCAACCAGATCGCTGGTTTCCAAACACCATCCAACTAACTGTCCTTGGCCCTTAGCTACTGTGCTGTATGAATTGTTCGATAAACTACATAAATGGAAAACATCTGAAGTTACTCAGCTGGGGCGAGTAAGAATGTCTGAAACGGACGTGGAATAATGGTAGCCACTGAGGCTAAGAGAGTCGAGTAAGAAAGGAAGACGTTCACGTGAAAGGAGGAGAGGATTGATGGCCAGGCTCTAAGCTAGGTCTCCAGAGGATCACAAATCACAACGCCCACGCCTTGCTGCTCCTATTGTGTGGTCTCGCAGCATGGCAGCACCCATGAGCACAGGCTGGGTGTACGAGGCCTATGAAAACAGCGTGGAAGACTTGTAGGAATCTCCCAGCACCATCCTGGCATGCACTGCAAACATTAGGAGAAGCTCCGGAATGGGCAAATATCAACACTTCTCCGAGACCTACAAGCCCCTCTGCCCCTTTGTCAAGAACTCTTGACAAAACAGAAAGGACTCCAACCTGCTACTCATTAACAGCTAATCCACCCCTACATTGACCTGGAGGTTTGCTCATTAAAGGTGTACAATGTTGAAGGCCATCCTGAGGGACATGGAACCTGACCCTGGCAGCAAGGCAAAGTAAACAGCCAGCGAACAGCAGTCAGCAAACACCCATCCCTTCCTTTACAAAGGAAATATGTCCTCTTAAATCTATTCAAAGAAATAAAAATGAGAAAATAATAAAAATGTTTGAATTTTCCAAAATACAACAATCACAAATGGTGCCGGTTCATGTTCTCTCCTCTCCTCTGTGCAGTCAAATGACTGGCAGATGTCTCTCTCTGCAAACAGCGATTCCTCCCCTCAGCAGGGGAGGTGTGACAAACGCACCGCCTCATTTCGCCCTGTGTCACACGGCTGGGGAGACTAACACAAAGAAACACGTCAAAAGCCCACCAGTTACCCTTCCACATGGCTGAGAGGCGTGGATAAGTCAACTAGCATCCATCACCAGAGCCTTCAGTCACAAAGGGCAGACGGAAAACAATCAAAGTCAACAGCAGAACTGCACACATTCTCTCGCAAAACCCCCTTGGACTAAATTCATTTTTAAATGGCTTCATTTTCTACTGCAGGCATCTACTTTGTGCAGTTTGTTTAGTGCAGGGACATATAACCATTGTTTACTGCCAAAGGGTGGATAATCTGCTAACGTTCAAAAAGATGTGCAACAAGGGACAAAATTTCGTTTCTCCTGGATCACAGGGAACAATACAATAAACAACCATCAGGCCAGCACAAACCGAGGTAGACAAGTAGACAAATAGATTAATGAATAGAAACAGATGAATACATAAGATGATTAATAGCTATGGTAAGATTAGACTAGAGCTTTTGCTAGACCACTTGCTGTAGGTGGTCTGGATGGTGGGCAGTGAGGTTCTAGTGATGGACTGGGCAGTCTTCACGACCTGCTGCAGAACTCCCTGGACGGAAGCAAACCAACTACAGGTTTTTATTGGGAGTAACATGAAAATATGCAGAAATGCTGACGTTGATGTGCACCAAAATAATCACTCTCCTCTCATCAGTGGCTTGGCGGTTTCATCTAGCAGATGCATGTTTGGAGATCTTAGAAGACAAGAGAAGAAAATGTATTTACATCAAATTTGGCCATCCATTTAACATGCTAACTGATCCTTGATCCCAGTTTGTGTGGGTTTATGTGCTCTGGTCTCCCATTTAACTTGGGATTAGAGAGTTCAGATGGGAAAAGGGGAAATTCAGCACATCAGACTCCAAACTCTAAGTTTCCTTCTTCTGCAGAATTAGCTTTTCAAGGTTTACCACCAAAAACTCTGAGGCCTGGGTGTGAATGACAAAAGCAATCCTGACTCACTGGTAGCCATACGCCGGACCTGGTTTCATGAACAAGCTTCAAAGCTGGCACCCGACAGGTTAACCGGTATCCTAAAGAAGCATCTCTCCAAGACACTGTGACACAGGAACGTGACAACGCTCTCCGTGCCTCCATGCAGCACAGACATGGAAGAAGCCTCCTTTAGTCCTCACGTCTTCTGATGTGTGGAAAACCGCCAACTCGCTCATTCTTGAAGTCCACGCCGAGCTACCGGTGCGTAGGAGGGCAGGAGGCGAAGGCAGACTCTGCATTCATCCTCTTCTGCGGTTCCTGCAGCAGCACCAAGTCCCATCCCACCACTAGTCTCTCAGACTTCCTGCTCAAAACAGCTGACGCAAGATATGCAAACGGATGAGATGTAGAACAGCGACACTCCCAAATAATCGTTGTGACTGCCGATGTGCAGCACGAAAACGCCAACAACGACCTCAACAATCTGCAATATCGTTGATGGTTCTCCGCTTTATTTCCTCCTCAGACAATGAAGGAGCCGCTACACCGGAGTCGGGTCTATCTTTCGGTTCCTGAGCAAAACGACAAAACCTCCTTGCTCTCTCTTAAGTAGATATACCGAATCACACCTGACTTCCGACGGCGAGGGATTGACGCAAACACGACTGCGCTAGTTTCCGTGGCGGGTAGAGATACTGGCTGTTTTACAAAAATAACGGGGTGTAGAAGGGACAACAATGGACTGGCTAACACCAACTCCACCCTTGTGGAGACACCAAAGGGAACTGCAGGACGAAGAGTGAGGTAACAGACGTGTGCCCTGAAACTTCTCCATCTCCTCGTGACGGAGAACGGCACAACGCCGCAACCATCAGGAAACAGTCCTTCAGCTCGGCGGGGGTTTGTATTTCACTCGTGCGCGTGTCCTCCTCAAGAGATGAACTTCTGGTTGCTAAGCAAGTCAGACAGCCACATCATAGCTTGAAAAGACACTCAAGGAACACAGATGAATGTCAGACCTTCCTACACACCTTCAGATCCCGACCCACAAGTGACATAGAAACCGTGTTTAGCAGGGCAGAGTTCAAACGCGGTACAGACGGGTGCTGGAGACGAGAGACCTTCAGAAGGTCACACTGCTAAAAGAAGAAGCTCGTTGTGCAGTGTGTGTGTGTGGGGGGGGGGGCATATACTCTGAGAACATAGGAGGATTCGGCTTTTTCACATCTACACGGCGGTCGTGAACATCCTGCAAATTCCAATATGGCATCGACCCCATAGACAAGGCCACCACATGGTTCCTCGCCTACCTTCTACGTCACACCTGGCATCAAAAGCAAAAGTCAACTGTGTGAACCTGGAGTTTAAGTGGGATTTGTAGACGCCGATGAGCAGATGCATTGGGATTTCTGGGATTCCGGGGATATTGACAGGCCCGCAACGTTCAACGGAACGGAATCTGCTGTCCGCCTCCCGTTTATCAAGTCTTCTGCCAGCTGCTGTGGCCGCAATCCCTGGCAAACGGCAACTTCGAAACCTGTTCTTCTTCTGCTCTGTAGAAGAGCCCCCACAAAGTGAGGAAGACCAGCAGACTTAGGCTAAGAACTCTAAAGACACGTTAATAGAGCTGGAGTTTATTCCCGGGGCACGTGAGCCCCTTAATCTCCAGCGAGGAACAAAGTGAAAGGCATCAGGATCGCGAAAAGCTGCTAACAAGCTGCCCTCGTAACAGGGTCCCTCAAAACGGTTGCTGTGATCGTGCTGTTGCACTGGGTGCTGCGGCTTGACTTTTACGCTGTCTTCGGGCACGTCGATGACTGCGCCCATGCAGGGGGGCCCGGTCGTGAGCAGACGGGACAGCTTTCGCCCCATTACTGGCTGGTCTGGGCTCCCAGCGTGCAGCTCCATCCCGCGGCGCCATCAAGCGTTTGAATGCGAACATAACGGATGAGCATCGGGTCTTTGGAGGGTGTTTAATCTACGTCTAATTACTGCATGAAGGCCCCCCCGGGGGGCAGATCCCACTAGAGCTCTCATTGCCCCCCCTCCCCCCAGCGAGGAGTGCCAGACCCCTGCAGCCCCCATCTGCAGCTACACTGCATACAACAGGCACACGCAGCACAGAATCAGACAGTCATGCATTATGCATGGAGTCCTGTTGCACCGCCTGCTCGAAGTCCAAAAACAACACATTCTGGATTGGGGAGGTGGGGTGGGGGCCACTGGTGTGACTGACAGACCGCGTTGCTGCACAACAAGATGTCAAAAACAGAGGCAAAGCTGTCCATCAGACTGCAACCTGCCTGGACAAGGACCAGAAAGCCATGGAGGGAAACGTCCGCAACGTGACCACCCGCCACCTCTGACCCCGACGGAGGACGCAAAACGGGCTCGCCGGACCGTCAAAGCGTCCGAGGCCACGTCGTCGTCCCTCGGCTGATCGTGACAACATCTGAAAAGGGGCAAAAACAAAGAACGCTCTTCTTCTGCACACAAAAGACAGCATTGTATTATTAGAGTTAAAACCAGCCCAGTCCCACAACCCTACTCGACGCACGTTCTCTCTCTCTAGAGCCAGTACTGGTATGGAGCTGCAGGCAGGGAAGTGTCAACTCCAGCAGGGTAATCCCACAGGGGGCACCCATCTGTCCCCAGGCAAGCACCCTAGCAAGGGGATTATCCCTCTTTTAATCTCCTAATTGCCCAGACTGGTCTTTACACGCAGGCCTCAGACTTGGTCACAGCTGTGCCGCCGTCCCCCGGCCTTCGCTCGAGGCCGAAGGTGGCCAGCACGGCGCCTAGTCACACTTCTGTTCACGGAGGGAATCGCCCGCCAAACGCGTACGTGCAAAAGGAGGTGGTTGTCAGTCCCACTTCCCTCGCCGGACTGAGGGAGCTTCTCCGTGCAGCCCACAACCTCCTGCTCCTCAGTCTTCACGAACACTCAGGAAACCCTAGTGTTTCTGCACCTACTTGCAGGGCGGAAAAGCGCTCTGGTGTCGGCTCACTTTCCGCCACGTAGCCAGATGGATAAACAAATGAAGCCAGGTGCACAGAGCATCTCTTGGCCCCTGAGGGTTTGTGGTGAAGCTCAACTCTGTTTCAGGAGACACGTTTCTAAGTGTGGGAGAGCAGGCGTGACACCGCTGTCGACCCGATACCGCTCGACGGTTTCGTGTCACTCCGTAGTTCAACGCTCTTCCGCAACGTTCAACGACGGCGCCTCGAGACGACCGTCTTTGGCAAGAACGCGGCCGTGCCACCTTCCCCCTGCCAAACGTGGATTTATCTCAGAAGAAATCAGCCCCACACATCCACCTCGCAAAGGCCAGCATCAAAGCTGTGTTTCCCCTCCGAGTTCAAAACAATGACGATCATGACAAGAACGATGAAAACAAAGCAGCAAACCTACAGTTGGCGGAGATAGGAATCAGCACTCCAGCCAGCGGCTGAGTCACCGTCATTACCCAGAGTGCTCTGCAGCAGCACGGGGAGGGCTGAGTGAGGACAACAGGCCTGATGCGACAGCAGCACAGGCGGTGCCGACTGCGATCCGGTGCTCAGGCCCCTATAGGAGGATAAAAATAACCCAGCCCAGAGCTGGGAGATGGATAAGCCTGCAGTGATCTCTCAGGAGTCTGTCCTGCCATGGATTTCAGGACACAGGCAGAAAGCCTGCTGTCTTGTGAAGTGTTTCCTGAATGCCCAACACCTCAGAAAGCGAGCTCTTCCTGAGCCTGGGTCCAGGGGGGCAACTTGTGCCACGTGAGATGAGCCAGCTGCGGCAAACGGCCGCTCGTACCTCCACCGTCTTTCCAAAACCACTACGATGCCCATCCACCCCCCAGTAGGACATGTGAGGCTCACGCCAAAAGTCTCCTTCGCTGCAAACGTTCTCGTAGACCAAGTACGACGTTTCAGGAAGTTCTCGCTTTTTTACCTGCTCTTTCGATGCACCGTTTCGCCCCCCATGGCACAGCGGGGTTAAGCAAGGTTACCGTCTTTACGGATTCTGAAGAGAAGCTGCGTTCCCAGCTTTGCCAAGGCATCGCAACGCCGACAGCAGCGCAGTGGAGTGAAGTCAGGAGAGGAGACGTCCAGAACGCAGATCGTAAGGAGCAGCAGCAACTAACTAGAGCAGGGTTCTCGGGATCCTGGTGGAACCGCTGTCGTTTGAGGAACAACCCTGAGAGGAGGCCAGGCCATTTTTCACCGGTCCAAGGCATTTTATCAGCTCCTTAACCACTAAACATCCGTCCATTATCATCGACCGCCTGACCCAGGTCACGGTCGTGGCGGTCTAGAACCTATCGTGGAATAATTACACACCAGGCTGTGAACCAACCCCTGGATGGAGATACCAGTAACGGCAAAATCACAAATCAGCACCAACATCAAACCAAGACTCATCTCAGACCAGCAGAACACCGGCGAACCGGTGACATGCGACCTTCCTGTTGAGCGGCTGAGTTTAAAAAAACCCTGCCTCATCATTACAGAAAGTACAGTGAGGGTTTCCACAAGTTCACGTCAAACTACTCTCTCCTACTTTGTCGCTGACGTGACCCGATTTGCGGCTCATTTCGACCCGCGAGACTCATCTCAGAAACGTGTTTACATGGACCAGATGCGCCATCCTTTCAGACACCCTGACATTTTCACGCAGAGCAGGGAGAGCGCGACTTTCGGAGCGTCACTGTAAATATACGTCCCGTTTCCTTTCCCACCTCTGTGCCCTTTCGCGTGACGATACGCGTGACTGACACCCTTTGCAGCAGCGCTTCACATACATTTCGCTGCACTGAATTCTTTTTTGGCAGAAACGCATTCATCATCCCACGAAAAATAGGGGAAACTGCTGGTCACGACCCCACAAGCGTTTTGTCATTGAGGCCACCCCCACAGCAGCAGGCGAGAAGAAACCAGCCCTGAAGAGCGTCCAGGGGAATCGGCGACAGAAGCTGCACCAAGGTGTTCGCTTGCAGGGAAACAGAAATATTAGAAAACTAACTGTTAGATGGAGAGCTAATATTTCTCGGGGGGGGGGGGGGGGGTTCAATCCCACCTCTTCTGTATCCAAGACTTTATCCCCATGTCCTTCTAGGAAAATCCATACATGCAACTCTTCACTCCCAATTTCCCCACTGTGTCGACTCCAGTCAACCGCCACCCTTTTGATCTTCAACATGTCTCCCTTCGCCCGGCCACGTTCAGCCCTGGAAATGTGAGCTTCTGAAGATGAAGCACACCGTGGAGGCGACCAGATGGTGGGCTGCACGCTCTCAGGTCATCACGAGCGCCCCAAACATGCAAGTGCCTAGTCGGCACAGCGGTTAGCCGCAAAAACGTCCAGCGGCCCGTTTCAAATCCAAGTGTTTGCGGCGAGGTCCCGCTGCCGTAACCTTGAGAAAACCCGTCGCAGACCTGGCGTCCCCACCATCGACGGCGGAGCAAAGCCAGAGGGGGCGAGGCAGGTGGAGAAGCGGTGCCGGCGAAAGCCGCCGGGCGCAGGTGGCAAAAGCGACTGTGAGGTTCCCTTATCCCCCGACGGCGACCCCCCCCCCCCGCCGCCTCCCGCAGCTTACGTCCCGCCACACGGTAAACGACGCACAAGCCAGGTGAAAAACACGGAAAAACACACTTTACCTCATTTGCACGGCAGATGGCTATGAATTTTTTAAGTGCGCCTTGTGTGAAGAAAGGTGCCGCAGCCTTTGTACCTTGGAGGCCTTTAATGTGCAACGGTGACGCTGACTAAACACAGAGTCATAACAAAACAGGTCATTTCGCAACCGCTTGTCCGCCCTTCAGCGATTACATCTAAAAGCTCCATCGAGCAAAAGCTGACATCTGTCTGAGCGTCTGCTGGTTCTGCGCGGCCTAACTGCACCGTGGCGGAAACTTCACACTATCTCCGCCAGCGGCATCAGTCATCGGCTTCGTGCCGACTGCGCAGGCACTAAAATGACTCGTTTTTTTTAACCCCCCCCCGAATCCGAAACCTTTGCTCCAACAGACGCTGCACCGCACCGTCTGAGTCGCTGCCGTTTTCTTGGTCCATTAAAGTAGGCGGGAAATACCACAACTGCCAGGCACTGCGACCGCATGCGGAGACAGGCGGAGGGGAGGCGACGGCTCCGAACGCGAGGCGACCGCAAACCGACCGCTATGCATCAAGTTCTCCCTGGCGGGGTGCAGTCAGCTATTTCGACGCGGCTCCTGCAGTCATTACAGAATGTATGGCGGAGCTATAAAACTGGCCAAAGAGAAGGTTGAGAGTGTGTGCTGCTGAGAGCAGAGGGATCGAGAGATCGGCAGAGGAGCAAAACACGGCTGCGGCCTCGGAGTCTTTCCTCCGTCGGCGATGCTGCCGCTTTAACGCACCCTTCACGCCCGCGTTCCCCTTTTCTCAGGGTTCGCCGCTCTGCTGCGCTTTGGAAGCCGACGCCGTTCCTGCCGCTTTTTGAACCTTGGACCGCAGCCCGACGTGCGAGCCACGTCAATGGCTCAGTGTGCTGGGACAAGCAGGGCGGCCGCAAGTGCCAGGGGACCACCAGCTGTGGCACTTAGGGACCCCCCCGAGACGGGCACCGCCTGGCAGCCCGGCCTCCGCTGTGCACGTGCGCGGTGCCAGCGGCTGTGTTTCGCCAGACCGAAGCAGCACAGCCTACATTTAATTTAAAGCGCTGCGATTAAACATACGAATCACAGGTTTTCAGAAACAACACATTTGAGAGAAACATAGGCAAGTTCAAGAAGATCAGTGTGGGGGGGGGAGAGGCAAAAAAAACTGGAGTTTTAAAAATTGGGATTTATTCTGTGCCAAACTAAGCTACGAATTCTGTGTTGCATTCAGCATTGTGTGTGTGGGGGGGGGGAGCTCAGTCTGGTTCGATCCATATTAAATCAGCGCTAGAGAAATGTGGCCTTCAAGGAAGATCAGAACGTAGAGGCAGTAAATACGGGTCCGGCGCAGAGCGGCAGGGGAGGGAGGGAGCTGCTTGTGCGTGGAAAACACAGCCGCTGTAACAAGCAGACCCTCAGGCCGCGTTTGCCCTTTTCTGTCCATCTCCATCGCAGTCACGGCTCTCCGCAGCAGAGGAACAAACACTCGTCCAAATCACACATCCCGCAAGGAATGTCAGCGCAGCGCCTGGCTGGCAGGTAGATAAACCTGGGCTGGGCAGCCAAAGCCTTCACGCAGCAGCCGGACCACCGGGGGACGGCGGCCCGCCACGGCCAATGCGGCAGCCCCTCGCGTCCGTCAGGAACCAATCAGTTCACATTTAATAAGGGAGTCCCCAGCAGCCACGTCCCCTGCTGAGCTGAAAAGCCCCCATCTCCGCTCAACACCCCCCACACAGTCTAAACCCAGCTGTAATTCCAACGGCACTGGATTCCCCCCCATGTTGTTGAGCTGCTGATCTGGCTGAGTTGGCAGCAGTACATTTTCATACTCTTTGTAGAGCCTTACTAACATGACGCCAACAAAACACGCACACACGCACACACACACACACACACACACACACACACACACACACACACACACACACACACACACACAGAGAGAACAATGTGTCAGGCGTAGCTCCTTACCACAATCACATTTAGAGAAGACGGGGGTCAGAGGTGAGAACAGCTCTGGGGGGGGGGGGGGGGTTGGGGTGTCCATGTTCAGATAACAGTTGCAAAGGAGGGGGTTTCATGTCAGGACTGGAATGAGGATGAGCAATGAAAACATTTTAAAAGGAGCAGAACTGAAAGGGCTGGGATGGGAAAGCTGGACTCTATAAGTAGAGATCACAGATCTGTCTGTACAGGTTGACCCCCCCGTCAAACACCTGATGTGTTTGGTAAGCGACGCCAGGGAGATGATCCCAGGATGGGCAATCCTGACCATTCAGTCTCGCTTTCAGAAGGTCTGGTTCCAGATCAGTGGTTGGGCACGTGCCAGCTAAGGGAAGTGTCATCCAGAGCCACCCAGCTGTGGAATCCAATACCCCGCACCACTACCCCCCGACAGGCAAAAGGTGGGAGACGGATCGGAGGGTGACAGAAGTGTCATGTGTGACGTGACATTAACAGCAGGAGAGATGAACCAGCACTGGACTCCACCTGGAAGTGACTAGGCCTTTGTTCATATTGACACGCCTTAAGACCAGCATCTTCACCCATGTGCTGAAGACTGGAAATCAGAGCCAAGCAGCAGCAATAATTCTCACACTTTCCCTCCATATTTTTCTTGACGGCACAAGATTTGAGATGCCAGGGAGACCCATTTGTCTGATTCCAGGCCAACCGCGCATCTTACGGCTGGGTCTTCAAACCACCCTCACAAACACTCCGTCTCCCAAAACAAACATTTACAAATCACCAGCGTAATGAAACAAAGAGAAAGGAACATTTATTTGGCTGGTGGAGCTCCTGGGTTAGCAGCTTCCCAACAGTTTCTCCATTTGTCAAACTCTTGTCCCTGAAGCCACCATTTATGAGGTATTTCCAGAGCAGGTCTGCAAAGTCAAGCAGAAATCTGGTTCTTGCACAAGAATCATTAAAGTTTCCCAGTGAGACGAATCAGACGAAAAAACTGGGCGAAGAAGGTCGGGCTCCTTATCGCGGGGCGAAGGGAGTCGGCGCGGTTGGAGCTTCAGCGGTCGATGACCAAAGTCGACCTGGCGGATCGCTGTCGCAGCACAAGCAACTGAACTTTGACCCCCGTCTGCCAACAGGGAACCTGTGGTCCCGGTTTCCCTACGGGTGTCTCCTGAGCACCAGATACAGCCAGGAACACAGCAAATTCGACTCATATCCTACGGACTTTCCCTGAACCGCTGCTCAAAACCCTCTGACGTCCAAGCTTGGAAGTACCGAAATCCCGTGCTCACCTTTGACACCCGTTCTGCCGCAGAAGCCGCGGCAAAAAACAAACGGCAGTTTACCACCGTCGAAGAGGCTTTGCGAGCAACACAGTCGAGCTGCAGAAATATTAAACCATGAAATCTGCCCAACCCTGACATCCTGGTGCAAACCGGGTAGGATGTGAAAACGCCAACTGACTCGTCATTCGCACACAAATTACGCGACATTCAAAAAACCAGCGTTTCTGAATCATGTGACATCAGCGCCAATGCGGCAGCACGGCAGACGCGTGTACCGTGGAGACACACACGCACACACGCGCGCGGGCTGCACGACCGGTGTGGGTCAACAGTACACACTCGGCTGGTCGTCCGGGAGACGGGTTGCCGGCTCTGTGGACACGGAAAGGACCGTTGTATAAGGGGATTTGCAGCACAGTGACACAACACCCACGGCATTATTACGACGATTAACGTCCTTCCCCATCTGACCCCCACGGCCAGATGTTCTGCTGACGGCAGGACGGCCACCGGCGGCACGGGCAGCACAAACGAAGCGGAATTTTCCAGCATCTCTCAAGCAGGAGATGGGGAGGCTCGTTCGCCAGGGGACTGGATGACCCCTTTTTTCTCAAACAACCCCCCCCCCCCACCCAGAATTAATTAAATAATGAACCAACCCCCACGTCGGCCCTCCAGCGTCCTCCCCGTTTCAGACCTTTTGTTTACATTCTTGTCCCGCTTCCCTCGCTTAAAAGCGCGTAACGCACCCAGTTAGAGGCACGGTTACCGAGACTAAAGGACACGGTGCTGTTGTGTGCGTCAAAAATATTTTAACTAAAAAAAAAAAATTGATGCTTCATTTCCGCTTGATGGCAAAACTGGGGCGTGAAGTTAAATCAAAATTAAGTAAAAGTGGCATGTGGCACCTTAAAAATGCGACGTGTCGTTTCAGGAGGTCGAGCAACAGGGTAAAGTGAAATGGAAAAAAAGGCGTCGATAAACACCGACGTGCAATGTGAGAATTCTGAGCGGATGCCGATATCTGATGGTTTATATGTACCGATCAGCTGACGCATATTTATAAAATACAGAGGAAAACAGGGCTAAATGTGCCTGGATGAGAATTACAGACAAGCGTCGCACTGATTTTTCTAGCGCTTCAGTTCTGCAGACCAAGATTAAAATAAACCGCATCCGCCGAATCACATTGAGCTGCTCGATCCTGAAATAGCAAACTGTAGCGTGAGCTATAGCGTTAAACACCGGGAGGGAAAAAAAAAAATCTGTGAAGAAGAAACATCTCTGCTTCGCGGTAACTTTTCCTGGAAGGACATTGTCGTCGTGTTTTTTTCAGCACGTGGGGCACGTTTCTCTCCTCGAGCAAGAGAATCGACGCCTTGAAATGCCACCTCGCTTTATCTTGCCCATGTCACGAGCTGCGCCGAACAACCTCTCGCTCTCGACACCAATCGCTCTCGTGCACTTTGAAAAACTTTCTCGCCGCCGACACTCCCACACTGTAACCTTTCAGTGGGAGCTGCATGCAAAGCTTCTCGACTCACATCTGCAATCACAAGCGTCCACATGGACCACGAAGACAAAGGTCAGACCTTCTATGGAGTGTCCGTGTGAAGATCAGGGGCGTATTTCCACTGCAACGGGACTCCGCGGCTCTTCCAGGGACAAGTCTCCACACCGAGGCCTCGACCTTCTAGCCCCAGGGGTTAACAGTGGAACTTTACTTTTAATTCTGGAAGTACCTTCTTGGCTTTTTAATGGCCACTGCATCTGAGGTCAGAAATCTGCCTTTGGGAATTTCTGCAATTGGATAGTAGCTGTATTCATCTAAACCAGCAGAACAGCTTCCTTCCAGAAGAGTCTTCCTTTCCCCCACAGTGCAGCTGCCTTCATAATCCCAGAACCCCCCCCATTCATTCATCTTCAGAAGGGCCCACTATCCAACCTGTGTCATAAATCTACTAGAAACGGTTCCCATGCTTTGATCAGTTGAGGGAGGGGGTGTGACACTCATGTTCCATCACCGTTCCGCATCCCAACCCCCCCTCAGTAATGCCAGGGGTTCCCGGAGACGTGAAGGTGCCGCTGGATTTGCATACGCATTGTGTGGACATCAAGGCTGAGCTAACAAGACAGATGGCTGGACTAGGAGCAACTCAGAAGGCCTTTGTGAGCTACACTGAGCCCACACCTCCATCTCACCAGTCCAGGCCATCAGCACAGCCACATGCAAAACAACCAACGTGGAAACTGCCCAGCAGTAACTGGAAATGGAGCCGTGGCCTAAGGTTGCGTCAGTTCTGATGACACCAAAAAAAAAGAGGCCAGTCGTCTGAACACCTTCTCATTTGGGAAAAACCAAAGTTGAACATGTCAGACATCCTAGCAGCAGAGCGCTTGTGTGTGGAGAAGACCGAACCTTTGAGAACTTCACCTTCGCAACAGGCCCTTTAGCCCGCAGTCCAGCGCGTGCACACATGTGCGCTGGTGTTACAGCACAGGAAAAACACTGGGCTACAACCAGCAGCTGGTGCGCCGACGTACGCACCCAAAATAGACCCCCGAGTTCTCGTCTTTCAGCCCTCCGTCCGCCGCCACCAGTCCTGCAACGCAGTCTTTCAATAAGGCGCTGAAGTTGCAGAACTGAGGCGGCGCTTGGATCCCCCAGACGTCCGTTTGGAAGGTGAGGGGCCGCCGAGTCAGGAAACCCGCACAGAACCCTGGGAGCAGCAATGGGTAGCAGCCCCGCTACAGTAGACAAAAGACAAGAACAAGTCATTAATAATAATACCCTGGAAGTGCCTCCAAAAGCGGAGACAATATCCTTGCAGACCACCGAGTCTGGGGTGGGGGTGGCGGTAGCTGGGGGCCAGAGGAGCCTGGGAACGTGAAGCTGAACAGCTGCATGCTGGGAGGGAGAGGCACAGAGCCAGTGAGGCGCCCACTTACCCCAAACTGCAGTGTGTCCAGCTGGGGGGCACAATGGAGGGCGATGTGGGGAGGGGGGGGGCTGTTTACGTGCTCAAAACAGCACGGCGCAGCTGCGACAAGTGGCCGAGGGGATGGAAACAGGCGGCGGCTGTGTTGAAATACGAACGGAAGGTCGTGGGCTGACGCCGCGCTGGACGTCAGTTTGAGACTCATCGCCCGCCCCCCCCCCGACCCCCAGTCGGAGCGGCGGCTGTTAGAAAGCGGCGCCCTCGAAAACAGGAGCTCGCCAAACATCCACTTCGTTCTAAAACTTTCCACGACAGTTGCGGCAAAGAGATCCAAAGCTGGCGGGGGGGGGGGGTCATATCGTGGGTTCGACAGCCCCCAGCAGCGCAAGCCTCAGGAAACCCAGGTCATGTTCTTGACAATAGATCCAAAAGCAATGCAACAATAGGCCCCTCGTAGACTAAGGAAAAACAGCGACTTCCCTACAGGGAGACCATTATCGGCCTGCTGGGCCAAAAATAAAGGCGCTGCGCCTGGACGCTAATGTAGGTTAGATTTACCCCCCATCGTGGCTCAGCAGGATCTACAGCGGAGGTCGCTTGTGCAACGTGACGCCAACGTCCCCTACAAGTTCTCGGTGGTGAATCGTGCACCGTTCAGGGCGGTTGATGTTGTTTTCACATGTTCGAGTGATAAAAGTGAAGGGTGGCTGAAGAAGAGCCGCTGGGCGAAAGCGGTCCAGCAGTTCAGCTCGCAACGCAGCGAGAGGACGTCGGGCGGCTCGCAGGAGCGCGGATGGAGGACGTGCCGCTCAGATCGACGCCAAATGCAGTGATCCTGCGATCCTGTCAACCTCCCCTACAGACATCTGAAGAAGCCCCATCAGCACAGTCCACGTCCCTTGATAACAACTGGAAACAAAGACAAGCTGCTGGCTTAATGACCTCTGGGGGTTGACCTCTGCACCAGAGGCTGCAGGACCAGTGGTCGATTTATGGTCCCTTCAGAAACTAGGAATATGAGCAAGGGGGTCACGTAGATCCTTCTAGGCATGTGAACATAAGGCCGTGTGAAAGGGTGGACATCTCGCACGGGTCCGGAAGGCCCGTTGTTTGTTCCTCACGCGAGGCAAACTTCCATCGTGCTCCACCAGCGGGGCACCATCACACCCGAGGATCTACCCCAATGTTATAACCCAACGACTGCCACAAGCCGCTTACCGCATCCTCGATCCACAAGTCAACGGGAAGAATCGCCGCAGAACATGGTAAACACCACTTACTGAGCAGCGACCCCAACCAAAAGCAGAAAACTTTTGAGTTCCGACACAGCCTCTCCACGTCTTTCGTGTGGGACGTGCTGAAGAGAGGTGTTTGGAGGGTCTGGACAGGAAAAAAGACCTATGGAGTGTAGGGTGCAGATCTTGAGCACTTCCACCTGAAGGCCACTGGGCAGGTCTGATGGACAAGTCCAACCAACCAAAGGCCAAGAGAATCAAAAAGTTCCACTTGAGACACTTGACTTGTCACTAGCAGTGTATTAATAACCATGTACTGTAGGTCAGGACTGAGGTGCTCTGGAGGTCATCCCAGAAGCACCGGATGCAGCACCGGATACCAATCTATACATCTAACTCGTGTTGCAGGTCAAAGGTAGGTGAGAAGCACAATATATAATCTGAGGGAGTTGCAATGGTGAAAATGGCGACCGAAGTGGCTGTAGGTGGCGTGTTGCACCACTGTGACTTTTGTGCTGAGCACAGCCAGGAGCGGGCAGCAGTCCCTTATCTCAGGCACTGAGGAAACATCAATACGGACCTTTAAAGCAACACACGTGAAACGCTGCCTCAGAGTTCATCCCCTGTCAACCTGAACCAGGCTGAAGCTAATCTCGACATGCACTTGGATGCTCGCGGTGGCCTGGCGTCCTTCGACCAAGTAAACATCTGACCTGCTCTGTTGCCGCGATGTTACAGATGTTCCCCAGGAGCAGCTACAGAGGACCAAGAAGGACAGCTAATCTTTGTGGGCAAAACAAGGAGCAGATCATATGTTTCGTTAAAACCACGCTGACACTAAGCGGTTGGTGACGGTGACCGAATGGCACCATCTCAGTCCCACACATAAAGCCGTGCTGAACGCACGCACCTTCTCGCTACCCTTCTAAACAGAGTGAGGAGCACCTTCATCCACAGTTTGGCCTTGGAAACCTGTCACAGCTCTCACACACATATCTGCATACACACACTATTCAACCAAAGGCCACAGAAGCAGAGTATTTGTCACCAGGTAAAAACTACTGTCCCCAAACTGTCCCTCTGTGACATATCAATCTGTCACCAACACCAGGGACTTTGCCGGGGTTTTTTCTGCAGCACATAAAACCGATAATGAGATAATTTCTCTTAGGAGGACCGGAGGCATAAAGAACTTTTTTCTTTCCTTCCCTTCGTGGTCTGAGAAAACAGAAACACCATCTAACGTCCCCGTTAAATTCATGCGGGATGAAAAATATTGTGACTCTTGTTCGAATGACGATGACAGCACAGCAGTCGGAACATCAGCCCATCCAGACTAACAAAGGCAGATGCGGGAAATGAGGAAAGTGAGTCCTGGGTGGGGGGGGCAGAATATAAACCCGCATCTGGCTGCTTACCGCGGTCTTACCGTAAAAAAACACCGTTCACCGGCTGCCGCCCGCTTTTGTGGATCATAACGAAAAAACAAAAGGACACAAACTGGGCGGAAAGGGACCGGGGGGACGTGCGGGACACGCCGAGCGGGGCTCCTGTTTGTCTCCTGGGGGGAAAGTGGTTAAGGATCCCCGTCAGGGTCTCACCTGCCAGCTCGTCCGGCTCCAGACCCGTTTCAGCGTCCAAGCCGCAGATGGCGAAGTAGTGGGCGAAGCGGCACGGCGCCGCCGAGCCCCCCGCGGAGCCCGATCCGGAGCCCGGGCCGCTCACCGCGCTCATGCTGGACGGAGACCCGCCGCCTGGTTCCCGCTAGGAGCCCCGCTGGAAAACGCGCATCGCCCGAAAGCGGTGCGGGTCAGAACACACGCGCAACGAGAGCCGCTGGGGGGTCGGTCGCGTGTGTCACACACTGGGACGGGTCGCTGGGGACACTGGCTGGGAGACCCGCCACACAACGTCCATTTGTCGCGCGAACGAACCGCGAGTGACTGACGCGCAGCTCCGGTTCGTGTCCCCGCCTCCGTGCGCGCGCTTCGGCTCCGCGAGGGGAGGAGGGAGGGGGCGGGGCGTTCGAAACGGCTCCTCCCCCTTCATTATATTATTGTTCGTCACCAAAACTTAACGCTTCTCCTGAAATAACGTGCCGTTTTAAACGTTTACTTCGTTCACGCACGTCGAACGTTGATAAACAGGTGCAGCTTAAACTCCGCCCCAAACAGAAGGAAAGACGGTCTGGCGGCGAGCGACGTGGTAAAAGGTTCTATACTTTACTGTACTTTACCGCCCCGCTCTGTGGACGTTAAAACGTGCCTCTCAACGGCTCTCATAACCGAAACGATGTCCGGTAAATAACGAAAACCGTCACTAATGTGGACAGAGCTGCTAATACGACCGTCTGGCGCAAATCGGAGCGAAACAAAACATGTCTAAACAATTTAGACTTTTTAATATCGAAACGTCTTTAACGTAAAATGTATCATTCTTCTTATTTCTATTTTGCCGGTTTCAGAGCAGCTTTACACATATCGGAGGGCTGAAGGGAACAAAACTGTTTCAGCGGCAGGAAGCAAAATAAAATCGACTCATTACTTTTAACGGTAAATCGCGGCCTATTGTGACGTCAGTGTCTTTCAAACAATGAGGCGGGAATCTGAGACTTTTCCTGTCAATATATAACACCCGCCGTGATAAAGGGGTCCACACACACACACACACACACACACACACAGTATAAGCTAGAATATAGAACATGAGTGGTCCCTTTGTAATGTGAAGGTTTCCAGCTCCAGGCCTGTGTCAGGAAAGCTGGAACCATCACTGCAGACCCCTCTCCCCCTCTCCACCACCTGTCTTCTCCGCCGCTGTCTGGTAGACACCATCACCATCAGTCACCAGAACCATCTTTTCCCACAGGCTGCTGAACTGTGGAAAACACAGAACTGACCACCACCCGCTGCACCATCACTGCTCGCTGATTCCACGTACCCTTCTTTTCGCACCTTCTTTCTTATTTACCCTCTTATTTATTTATCACAAATCTATTTCTGTTTATTTACCTATTCTGATCTTTTCAGTGTGACTGTGATGTCATGCTGCCCGCTCAGTGGTTTTTTTTGGCGCCGCAGTCCAGGAGAAACAACATTTCGTTCTCTCTTGCACATGTGTATAAGGGCAGAGTGGCAATAAAAAGACCCTCGAACCTTGCGGTAGTGTCCTTGACCAAGGGCTTCACCCGCCACTACAGCAAGAAAACCCTGTTCAGCAAACTGGTGAATCACTGCAAAGCTGACGTCAGCCGAGGTGAGGGGGCACAAATTGATAATCATGCGTCACATATTTTGGTCTGTTCTCGTATATTCAGTAGTAACTTTGTGCTGATGCTCGGAGGGGGGTGACAATGTGATTGAAGAAGAACTGAGAGCCGCACTGCTGCCGCCCTGGCGGTGACGGCGGGTACTGACCACCGATTGGTTTTCACGCGGGCGTCGCTTGGGGCGTCTCAGCCCCCGGGGCTCCACGGGGTGGGGGCTGTTGTCTCTGCCGCCCATTTTTCCAAGGTCGCGTTCCTTGCTGGGCTGAGAGTAGAATTTCACTAATCTGCATTATTGATGTCGGAAAGGCGACTCAGCACGCTGGACAGCTCTGCGCATGCGCGCTCCTCACACCGCGCCGCCAGGTTCTTCGTCATTTAAAGTGTGACGCGTTTTCTTTTGCCGAGTGCTTATTTTTCGTTAGGTGAGATTTATACTTGTATATTTCCAAGTTTTTCTTTTCTTCCAAATGACCTCGCTACGTGATGTCTTTAAAATATTTTTGATAAGTATTCGTTTCCCAACAGTGGGAAACTCGATTACATTAAAGCACATCTTAAGCGCAGCCGCGACGATTGATAACATCCCGCAAAACAAAAGCATAAAGTTTCGTGGATCTAAATTCGACCAAGAAGAAGAAAAATTCCGCACAGATTCTGAACGGTAATTTGGCTCCACCTGGTGTGGAGATGCAGAACTGCGCCGCTTCAGCCAAAAATCGTTTGTTACTGTTCCCCGCCAAAATTATTCTCAGTAAAATTGTCGAACGCATCGAAAGTTCTAAACAATTACCAGGTTACAGGAGTAAAATTACAGACAAAAGTATAAACATCGAGTAAAAAAAACGCAACATTTCGATGAGCAGAACCAAATTCCAGGGCTCGCGGGATCGACGGAAGGAAAACAGTGGTGCACCGAGCGAGCGCGGCTCACCTGACATGTGACCATTACCTGGGTTAAAGTTTTCGTTCCATCGGCTGAAATTAGTTTTAAAAAATCGACGTCCGGCCTACAAAAAGTCCCCCCAGCGACTCACAGATTTAAATAACACTGAAAATCGGATAGTTTGGTTATTAATGTTGCTGTTTCAGGGACTCGCCTGGTTGTCCTGCTGGTTTTCGTCATGTGATGCGAAGTAGCGGCAGCTTCCTGGCGCGGCGCCCGCCATGTGGCCTCTGCGTGGTCTGGGTGGTCTCCGGGCCGTTCGGAGGAACTTGCGACCGCGGGGACAGAATCGCTACACCGGGTTCGCCCGCTTCGGCTCCGAGGAGTCCGTTACACAGTTTATTTTAGAAAACACAGAAGTTGTGAGCGGCAACAGTTTAACTCCAGAAATCCAGTTACGGCTCTTCACCCCGAACTGTAAATTCTGGTACGAGAGACCTGAACTGTGGCCGCTGGCGGACCCCTTCTGGGCAGTTTACTGGCCGGGTGGACAGGCGCTCGCGAGGTACCGCACCTTCACCCCATTTCACCCCTTCTGTCTGTTACATTGTAACCATAAAGAGAGAGGGGACCCCCCATGCTAGTGTGCGCCTCCACTGAGCACACTTGATTATATCCCCCCCCCCCAATACCTGACAAGTAACAGTAAAATACTCCACAGGTGGGATTGCTGTGCTTTAATCCATAATGGTGGTCATACATTTAATGTTGTAAATGTTTCAGAGCCCCCCCGTGACCCCTCTTTAACAGGTATTTGTTGGACACGCCGGGGGCGGCCAAGGGCAGGAAGGTGCTGGACGTCGGCAGCGGGTGTGGAGCCTCGGCCATCGCAGCCAAGCTGAGCGGCTCTGCAGACGTTCTAGTGAATGACGTAGACCCAGGTAGGTGAAGGTTTTTTTTACACCATTACTACTATATTTTATTGCTCGGTAGATGTTTAAAGTAAATTTCAGCATGTGGCCCATTTGCACAGCAGGAGGAGACAGGGCTGGTTGTCACACTTTTTACTCTGAGGATTTCTGAGCGTGACTCCGTTGTGGAGACTCAGTCCAACATTAGAGGAAAGCTTGAAGACTTGGGTTAAAATCGGCCCCATGTTTCCCCATATTTTAGATCAAAGGTGTGAAAATGCTGTAATGAATAAGAGGTTAGTTGTCGTAATGCTTGTGTGTGGGTGGGTGTTTCACAAGACCGGATATGGTGTTGAGATAGTCTCGGAGGCTAGGCGAATAGTATATTTCATAGAGTTGACGGTGCCGTTTGAGGATGACACTGAAGTAGCGTATGAGAGGAAGAAGTTGAGGTATGATGAATTAGTGGCTGAGGCTCGTGAGTGTGGGTCGCAGGCTTATGTTAAGCCGGTAGAGGTCGGTGCCAGAAGCTTTGTGACAGGAACTATTACTTCTCTGCTGAGTGGGTTTGGAGTTAGAGGACATATGTTAAGGGAGGTGGTGAAGGAACTGTCGCTAGTAGCTGAGAAGGCTAGTCAGTGGCTGTGGTTCAGGTGAGCTCAACCAGAGTGGGGGAAGGTGGGATAGAGCTGCAGTATAGTTACTGGGGGCTACATGGACCTTTGACCTAGTAGGCTTGGAGGAGGGTGGGTCTGGGACGCCAGGCCTCACTGCTGAGCCATCCGGAGGTGTCGTGGGCCTAAGTCAGCGAAACAGCGATGAAGGGTGGTGCCTACCTGATGACCCCGGTGAACAGCTTACAAGGTGGTGTGTTAGGGTTGGAGGGGAGTAGGTGGGCAGGTTGTTAGATGGATAGGGTGGGGCTGTAGGCTTCATCCCAGTGGGTAAGCACAGGATATCTGTCAACTTATCCTGTATATTCGTAATTCAAGAAAGGTGGTGAAAGGTGTATATGTGAGAGTATTTTCCCTCTTTTTCTCTCGAATTTCCTGAACAGCAAAGAACGTTGAGGATACAATAAAGCCAACGACTGATTTAAAAGTTGCAGGATTCAGATGACGGGATACTGTGACAACCAGCCCCATCCGACCTCTTAAAACAACCTTCGTGTTAGCGTCCAGCTATACTGGTCTACAAATTTCGTATATTTATGTGTAAATGTTTGTGAAGACCTTTAATTACAAAAACAACAGAGGAATTAAAAGTCACTCTGAAAAATACAGATTTGACACCAAATTGGCCAAAGATGCTGAAACAAGACGAGTCACATGATGGTGATCTATTACCAGGTGACAGGTGGCACCGGGTCCTCACAGGTATCGAGCTGTGGGTTGAGATCCGGCTGTGTGCAGTTTGCATGTCCCCCCTCCCCACCTCTGCTTTGCTCCCACAGTCCAAAGACGTGTTTCAGGTGAACCGGTGACCCTAAACTGCTCTTTCCGAGCGTCTGACCGCACGTCGTTGCTGTGCTGTGTAAACTGGTGAATAAAGGAAGTTTGGCACAGAATATCTATCATTGTAGCTGTGAATCAGACAGCCTCACTTTAAAAGTCTGATGTTTGAGATCGTGTTTGTGTTGTTTGTTGGAGCCCTGAGCACCCAGTTGTATAATTATTGGGAGACGTTCCCAAAAAAGCACAAAAAAGCAGTTTCTCCACTTTTTTCCAGCTGCAGCAATTGCTTGCAAACTCAACTGTGCACTGAATGGCCTAGAACCCTTCCGGTCCGAGACGGAGAACCTGATTGGGTCAGAACTCAAGGGCTGGGACCTCATCCTGCTGGGGGACATGTTCTACGAAGAGGCCCTGGCAGACAGCCTGCACACCTGGCTACAGAGCTGCATACAGGCCCATGGCACACAGGTGTTGATCGGAGACCCGGGCCGGGCCCATCTGGAGAACCACAGGATCAGGAAACATCTGCACCAGCTGGCTGAATATGAGCTTCCGCCAGGAGTTCGTAAGGAGAACTTTGGCCTGACCAGCAGCAGTGTGTGGCACTTCCAGCCAGAGTTGTGACCCTCTATCGAGGGTTTGTCTCCATATTTAATACACATTTAGGCTTCTTCTCCCACATCAGAAACGATCGCAAATGGAACTTGTTTGTTTAAGCAGCTTTCTAACCTTAATGTCACAAAGAAGAATCAGGTGTTAGTGCTGCTCGACCACGGGGTAGCTCACTAAAAATTCTCTGAAGGACTAGAAGATAATACTGTTCTAGCTGTGTTCACTTGTACCTCACCTTACTAACACGGGTGAGACGAGAAGTTTTTCTGAAAGTCAGCCATTTAATAGCCCAAGCAAATTCTTTTTGACATGTAAATATGGTTCAAACGCTGAGATGTAACATATGAAGAAGGAAGAATTAAATAAATATATACAAAAATTACAAGCAGTGTCGCCTCCTGGATCTTAAGCAGTGGTGGACGCAGATTCACTAAGTACTCAAAACGTAGCTTTATATTACTTATACAGACCTTGCAAACTGTTGTTCAGGAACGCATGTACACCGTAAGTGGTTTTCATCTATAAAGATTAGTATAAATTTCAAGTAGCAATGTTTAATATATATACACATTAATGGTTTTCTATGCTGACAGATGCGCACTCGTGCAGCAGGTCAGACTTGTCTCACTTCCACCGCTTAAAGACACGATGATGTTGAATGAGAATACAGGTTATTGCAATAAACAAATCTGCTAGATCAAAATATCAAGTGAAAAATGTAACTGCCTTCATGTTTCACATTCAAGTTCCAGGAGATCTGTACTTTCACGTATATCTTAAGGTCCTCAGACGAGGAGTTGTTGAGACTGCAACTTTATATCTTAGCTTTACTTAAGGAGAGATGCAGCGATGTGTTGAATTCGTGGTTGTTTGGCCACAAATCGGTGTCATAATTGTGCTGCGGTAGGTAAGGAGATGCGCTCTGAGGAAGAGGCCATCTGGATGCTCTCTACCCCTCATCCCTTGTTTTCTAGGCAACAGTGGCAGGAGCTGGAGGTCAATTGAGGTTTATGCTGAACAAGTTCTCTCTGCATCATATCTAACACCTTTCAAAGACCACTTAGTGTGGTTTTTCCCAGCTGGACTGGTGAGGTCAGTGTCATTAGATACTAGACACCTAGGGTTAGTTTACTGACAATATGTGTGGAGTGTTCATAACCCCAAAGATTAATTTTGTTTCTGGGTTGGAATGTCTTTAAAGTTTAGCAAATTATGTACAAGTGCATTTTCCGTCAGTAAGATCCACTACCAGGGAGAATCTGTGCGTCTCGCAGCAGTCCTCCTCAGGAACCAGTCAGTAGACTGTCCAAGACACCTGCTGGATCTTATCTGGGCCGGTGAGGTTCTGGAGGAGCTCCCTGGAGTGATCTGGACAGATACAAGAGTATAAGAATACAGCAAACAATTCTGTACATTTACATATTACTGCACAAGAAAAAATATAGACCATTTGTTACATTCTTCTCAGCAAAAACCTCTATAGACTGTTCTTCTGTACAACAAGATCGAGTCGGTCTTTTGCAGCAATCAGACAGCATGAATCTCATATCACAGGTGGGCTTGCACCCCACTGGCATGGAAAGTGGTCCCAACGTCCTAATTATAATACGGCCTGTTGATACTTCAGTTAGTCTTTCCACTTTTCTTTAGGTCAAGCTGATCTATATACTTCCTGGCATGCAGACCTCCTGTTACAGACAGTTTCTATTCCCCAGGTTCCCTACCCAACACCAATTCCTGCCCTCCCCCACCATATGAGAAGGGTGGCTTGGCTCACGCTGTCTGTGGCATTTCACTTGGACATCAGCTGCTGGGCTCCTTTCCATTTTGCAATAATTTCCCACATGGAAGAGTAGCAAGAAGAAGTAAAGCTCACCGGTGATGAGTGGACACCCATGGAAAATGAAGATCCTGATGTTACCACAGTTTCTCAGGACTGCCATCACTGACCGGTCTGTCAAGAACTGACAATGTGCCATCTGCAGTTCCTGGGAAGAGGCCACAGCGAGCAGATTTCTCGATTCAGTTTATTTTTAATTGAGGCTTCTTCTGACTCAGGGCTGAAGAGCACATTAAAACAAAAATGGAACAGGTAACAGGTACATGGTGAGACTGTAGAAAGAGGCCACTGAACACAATATGGTCAATTTGACAGCAGCTGAGGAGAGGAAAACAAAAAACTCCCAACCAGGAGGTGGGGGAGAAGAATAAACCTCTGGGGGTCTGAGTGCCAGCAGCTACCAGGTGCACAGGGCAGGTTAAGCAGCCAGCGATGGGCTGTCTGACAGGTAGGTAATTTAGCTGTACAGGGGGTGACATTCCTTGCATGGCAAGAGCTGAGCTTGGTGGCTTTTCGGGGAAAACAGCATGATGGGTCATCCATTCTGCTGCAGTGTGTGGCGAGACGTGAGGTTGGTGGCGTAACAAGGGGCGAGATAATGGGACGAGACCGCATAAAGCACCATAAACACGACACGCTCACTCAGATGTTCTTACCTTTATAGTGTTTGAACACAGTCCGGTAGCCAGTCCAATAACACCGTCGTCAGTCACCTGAAACACCAAAAAGAACGCGTGAATACAGCAAGTTCACCGCCGTGATGGAGTCGCTGAAGTGGTAATCGAAGGCGTTTCTCCTACCCGCGTCTCGGAAATGTAGACGCTCTGCAGGAGCCGGCAGTTCTGAGCCAGCGCCAGCAGGGCGGCGCTGCTAATCTCAGAGCAGCCCCTGAGGGAGACCACCTCCAACTGCTTGCAGCCGGTCGCTAAAGCCCGGACACCTTCATCTGTGACGGAGCTGCACCCGCTGAGGTCCACGACCAGGAGCCCAGGACAGGACGATGCCAGGGCCTTCACTCCTACGGCAGCCAGCCGAGCGCATGCGTCCGGAAACGGCAAAGGAGCAAAAACTCAACAGGAGACTAAAATTGAACTAAGAACATTCACAGACGATATTTGTTGGCACAATAGTCTGTAGGAGTGAGAAGATGACACGCTTCACTTGACAGAACAAGGACACTAACCGGGGGGGGGTCTGCACGTGAACCATTTTGAAATTCGACACCCTCGGTCAGTTATCCCTACTGTTGCATCTGAGGGAGTCGTAACTTTCCGGGCAAATAAAACAGACTAACCAGCTGTTATTCTCTTTTTAAGTACCAGACAAGGACGACTTTTAGACGTTTTCAGAAGCTTAAATAAAAGTTAAGGCCACGTTCAAGGTCTCAGTAGCTGTGGACATGGATGGGCGTGATCCTCGCTCATTCAGCAATTGAGGACAGAAGAGATAATGCAGCAAAAACAAGGGCCTGGGTTCCAGAGAGGAAAAACTGGGTGATAAAGAGGTGGAAATAAGCACGAGCCACTTCAAGATGAACGCAGTTTGCAAACAGCAGATTTTAACCTCCTCTGCTTCCCACAGGAGTCTGGGGTCGGTGCAGCATAAACAGAAATAGTTGAGTTCAGGGTGCTGGGAATAACAATAAATCAGGACACCTTCTACCTTTAAATGCTCCTTACATCACAAAACCAGCCACTTCATATAATTCCTCTCTCCTGCCACACGGACAACCTCGACCAATCACAGCCCTCCGTTACGGGGTTCAGTCCCGCCTCTTCGGTCTAATTTTAACTGCAGTTTGTCCGTTTCCAAACACTTGTTCTGCAGCGACCGTCCCCCGAGTTGGTAGCAAAGTGTAACCAAACGCTGACATTGGAACTTTGACTTCCTTCCACAGCAACAGCCGGCAGTGGATGGGAATTTGTGCAGATTTCTTATTTTCACTCACTTCAAATGACTTTTACTCACAACATTAATAAAAAAAATTATTTTTGCTATTTTTCCAGAGCCTATCAGGCAAAGAAATCAAAGTACGTTTCCACTGTTGCGCTTTTTTCATTGTATAAATAACTAGCGGAGCAACCAGCGCCACCCGGGTCAAAAAGGGTGTAGCAGTGGAGTCATACCACAATTTTTTTAATTTATTATAGCGACATCCGGGGTTTTCAGTTAAACAATGTAAATATATTATGGGAAATATTAATAAACATTTAGAAATAGTGGCTTATTGTTCATGTTGAGAGCCCACTGTGGTGCTATTATCATCTATTTGTTTACGTGATTTGTTTTGTTTTTTCACAGCAACTTTATGGCATGAAGCTACTGTCTGTTATTCACTTATTTAAACACAAGGTCATTTTCACTCACGCCCTTCCAGGTAAGTGCAGGAATCCCCACGCTTGCGATCATCACGGGTTGTGAGGTGGAGACAGAGACGTAATGTGAAGTATTGATCTGAGGGAGCGAGGCATGATGGGAAGTGAGTGCGTTCCACCGCCGCCGTCGTGGAATAAAGTGAAATATAGCGGTTGTGTCCAAGCTGAAATGTACACATCATGTTAGGCATTTCTGCCATTAGCTACTTATTTTTTTTAATGTCACAATGTCCCTAAGAGAGGGACGATGCTAATTTTGCTCCTCTGCATCCTGTAAACCCAAAAATATGTTTCCTGTTAAAACTCAAACTGTTGACTTCAGCAAAACATTGTGAAACTAAGCAAAATTTGGTGACCGCGATCTGCCGGCGCCTCAAGATCGCCGTAAAACAATATTGTCGGCGGCTGAAGTCTGTACATGTAAAATGCATGATTAAACTGGTATGCGAGACTGAACAATTCAGATTTTGGTACTGTATTCTGTTTTTCATCTTCACCATACAGCAGATGGAGCAGTCGATGTTAGATGTTGTAATAAACGTCAAGACTTGGAGATAATATAAAAGGTTAAAGGCACAGTAGTCGTAAGTCTGGGTCAGGAATATATATCGTACAGATGTACATCAATGGGCTTGTAACTCTGATCCCCAGAGCAAGAAAACGTTCATCTGAACAGACCATCTGCAGGAGAGTGAAGGTCCTGGGTAGCCTGTTAAACATGGTGAGCCAGGTCTATGTTCTTGCTGGTCTTCTAGGTACTTGCTCACCCCTAAATTACATACAGCAGGAAACGTGACAACTAATAATGGAACTGGGATTTTTCTCTCATTTTGCACCCTTGCACTTCTGCACACCGACTCAAAGCTATCCAAAGTTATGACTGGGGACGATCTCAATTTGTGTGACAACTTGTGCAGCAAGTCAAGAGAATTCTCATTTTCGGCCTCCACCCGGCAGTCCGAGTTTAATCAATAATGCGGCGAATACTCTTATTGTATTTTTACGTTCCATTGCATCAATGTCAACTGTGTCCAGAGTCCTTCCAGAATGTACTGTCACCCACCTTGCAGGTTACAAGAATGCCTAATGCGAATAAAGCGTGTTTGATTAGTACATAGAAAGAATAAAGAACCGTGCAAAAGTTTTAGGCACTTTAGACGTTTCACTAAAATATCTTAGTCGTTTTACGTCTTCTGCGTGCGTCAACAGGAAAGAGCGAATTTTACGTTTCCAAACATTCCTTGTGCAGATAAAACACTTGGTGATTGAAGGCATATAGCCCGGCGTGTGGTTAGTAAAATATAACAAATGGGCACTAAGGATCGGTGGCATAATGTGTAGATTGAACCAAACCAATTAACTGAAACAGAAACAGCTGTAGAGGGAATGAACCTGGGTGAGGGACAACTAGACTGAAAAGGTGATGTTGTGGACAGTTTAAGCTTCAAATCTGCCACTGTGGTAAGAATGAGCAAAGCGTGAGAAATTTTGCAGCTGAGAAGCGCTTCCAGATATGCTGTCCAAGCTCTTCTGCAGAAGGCTGAGGACCAGAAACGCAGCGGTCGGCCACGGACACCGAGTGCAGCAGGCGAGAGGTGCCTCATGCTGGCTTCCTTTCGAAATGGGAGGATGTCCAGCACCACCATCAGCTCAGGACCAGCAGAAACCGCTGGCACCCTGGTGCAAACATCTACAGTCTGGGGAGGTTGTGTCCCAAGTGGCCTTTCGTGGAAGAGTGGCGACCAAAAAGGCGTTCCTGGAAAGATCTTCCAGGTCATAAGAGTCTCCAAAAATACTAATTGAATAATTAACCTGCCTCAACCATCAGTGTGACCCTTGCACAAGAACGTGAGAATGCCAAAGGTAGGTGAGAGGCAGTACCTTGCGTGCTGACACTGCGGCAGCCTCGGAGCAGGATCTTTCTGAGGTGCTGACAGTGGATCTGCTGAAGGGCTGAGTCCGACACCTCGCAGTTCTGCAGGTCTAGCGTAGTCAGCCAGGGATGTAGCAGCTGCATTCAGGCACACAAAGAGCATAGAACAAGCACTTAACTCTTAATAACTACTGCTGTACAGATCTTCACTCAGGCTCAAGATGTTATGCAAATGAGCAATTTTTAAATTGAAAACAGGTTTAACTGTTGTATACTGAAACATGCATGTTATTGTCATCCATCTATCCATTAATCCGCAGGGGCACATTGAAGTCTGGCTTAAACCTTGTCCGTAAGACTGACTGCAGCACCTGAAAGGCAGGAAAAGTGCTGTGGGTGCAACTTTCCGCAGGCGGTTACTGGTCAGCACACAAAACAAGCTTATGCTTAATGCTGGTTTGATGCAAAATAGCATAACAATTGCAGACAGGCAGAAAAATTACTCCACAGTGGGGTTTTACACTTTCTCTTTCACCTATTGGGGATCCTAGGGAGAGAAGTGCAGCCAGGGATGTCGATTTAAGAGGTAGTAGAAAGGAGGTGTCACCCATAACGGCAGTAAGTGGCTCACTGGCTCCCTGGCAGGAGGGAGCTGGAGGTCTTCTTTCCATTCACGTTTAGTTTATTGGGTTCTCATCTCTCTCTCTCCCCTGTCCATCGCCCTGGGTCACTACTTCCAGTTATCTCCCACAGTACTACGGACTGTGTGACTGGGTTCACTGTTGTTCCCAGTTAAATTCGTCACTCGTCACACCACGGTAACTACAGGTAGGAGGACCTAAATTGATTTCAAAGTGACACAGGAAAGTCTGGCTAATATTGTACTGTAGTTTGGATTAGTTTTCTTATCCTAACATATTAAGAGCATTGTAATGTCATGACCAGTATCCACACTTTTCTCTCCATGGGTGGCTAAAACAGTGAATTTGATCAAACTCAAAACTCATAGGCGCCTCGCACACTTTTCTAGGACGGCTGTACTTGATCGCTTCTGGATTTCGCCGTGCTGCTGTACTTATCGCTATGTTTCGGTCTCCCAGTGTTGCTGTTGATACAATTTAAAATATAAACCTATATATGATGACAGTTTAAACCTGTAGTTGAGACATATAAGCTGTCAGTATTACAGCATGACACCAACTGTCTTTACCTCGCTGATGTTAAAGTCGGTGACCTTGCCGTGTGAAGTCATTAACCGCACCAGTTTGTCCTTTATGTCCAGTGGCAAAGCTCTGATACCTCCACGGAAGTGGTCCGCGTGTTTTGCCACACAGCCCAGGCTTCTGCGAGTGAATGTGGACAAAAAGCAAATGAGACAGATTTGGCAGCTTGGTGACTGATAAACACGTGGAGCAGGAAGTCAAAAGCTGAGGTTTATGCACAAACTCAAAATGAGAGTGACTCAGCTCTCAGGGTGTCAAATAATGGACTACAGAACTAAAGCAGGGTAGTAATATCACTGTATTACTTTAAAATAAACTAATATCTTGTTCACAAACGACTGAGGTGCCCTTCCTAACCCTACTATCATATTTTACACCCCGACTTGTTTGTAAACGTTAAGAGTCAACAATTTTTCTTAATAAACCCATTAATGAAAAAAAAACACCCTGACAACGTTTGCCACTTGATTTTGTAATTTGTTCAGTACAAAAGCTGCCATTTCCAGCAACACTAAAATGAAAACATGAGTTTTTTTATACTTTCAATACTTCATCAACAATCAATTTGAATAAAATACAAAAATCCAGAACAAACATCCGTTCTCCAACAAATTATCATGTAGCACTTTAAAACACATAAAAAGGAGGAGAACAAACTGAGATAAAAGCAAAAAAAAGGTGCAAGTAATAAAAAGCACCAACGGTTTCACTGCTCTGCCAAGTTGCAGAATGAATGAAAACGCACAAGAAAAGATGTGCTAAGATGTCGCGAACTTTGAAGTGTACTTACAAGTCCAGGAGTGAATGCAGAGCCATCCTGTGCGATGAACCTGGAAATTTTGGAGGTCTTGATCTCATTAAAACTTCCTCTGTTTAGCAGCCCTTCGACACACTTTTATTTTCATCCTTAACCTAATACGACGGAACACGGGGTCAAAATCCCGACTAAAACACCTTTCAGCAAACAAAACGTGGTAGTTGAAACAATGCAATAAACTAGCTTCCACGATCTGACATTATAAATCACGCAACGCTGAAATAACAACGAATACGAACCATAAACAATGCTATTGTCTTGAAGGCAAGACCTGCTCGTCATTTATTTACGTTCCTCACGCCGTCGCATGACGATGACGTCAGGGCGCGACGCATTCTGGCACCTGTAGTTTCGTTACACGTTGGGTTGCAGGGCAAAAACAAAACAAATGGATAAAATATTTGCAGCGCAGTTTCTTAATGTTACGTCGAACGACTACTTATATTTATAAGGCGTCATTAGGACTGAATAGGAGAACGCAATAGCACGTAGCACCAACTGTGTGGTGATTCGAAGTGAAATGAAGAAATCTATTGAAAATACTACAAACAGTACATACTGTATCATATCTCCCTTTTTTGTTGTGGAACTGTGTCAAAGAAAGTTCAGCGAACAGAACTTCTTTCTACTTCATTTAATGCACACCCAAAAACACAGCGTGCAATGTGCACAGTGGAATTCCAACTTCTCTTTTCACACTGCTGCAGTGTAAACTTGTGGGAATTTTTCCTTAAGTTTTATGAACCTGTTTAAGATGCCTAGGTCAGCACAACCTGGTGAACTTAGAGAAACAGTATGTATTAACAAGGTCGATCTCTATTTACCCACCTCGTATTATAATCTTCATTTACCTGTCATTTCACAGTATTTCATATACTCCACATTTATAACCTGGTGTGACGTTTAAGTTACAAAGGGGGGAATTACGCGGGAGTTTTTCTTAAGTCCTAGGAATCTTAGGATAGGAACTTGGTCAAGATGCCTGGTTTAGCACAACCCAATGAACTTAAATATATTGTAACGTGTATCAGCTATGAACAATGTAGGACAAAGGTAATCGGTGTAACCGAGGGTTTTAGCCCTGTGATTGTTTTATACATATATCTTACCATTTGGAAATGATGGTATGTGAGCAGCTGAAGGTCAACAGAAGATCAAAGGGATAATAGAGGAGTGGAAAATGATGGGTAACCGGCTGGTGTGGAATGTTGTGGGCTCCTGAAGAATGGACCCAGGTTAACCAAGATAAGAGGGTGCTTGTTGCTGAAATAATGGGGCCCAGCCAAAGGGTAAAAAACTGAGAACGCATTTATGGTAATAAATAACGGTAATTGGATGGTGGTATGCTGGCCCCCAGGAGGGGCAGGTATGGGGTCAGGAGATAATGGAAAAGCACCCCCTCCACACAGCAGGATGGTATAAAGGAAAGGTCTGGTTCCCCTGTTCCTCACTTGCTCTCGAGGCCAGCTCATATTTTGTATGCATCCATTTGTACCTTTGCAATAATCTTGTTACTTTGCCGTTCTGTCTGTACCGAGTTATCTTTTTGAAGGTTATGAATTGGTTTTTCCGTGACGAAGTTCACCAGTGAAAATCCAGGCTGCACAAAGTAGCCGGTGATGATATAACAAGTAAGCAAGATGTTAGTAAAACGTGATGATCTTTCTGGCCCTTTATGACACAGAAATTGACCCCACATCAGATTTATAGGTTAAAGTGACTTTTAAATTGGCTATTGTTGGTTTTGAAACCTACTGTAAGGTGATTAATATCAGGGTTTTTACTCCATGGTCACATTTACAATAACTCAAAAATGTGGGATGCTTAAACACAGGAGTCGCTCATTGGACCCCTCGCCTGCATCCACTTCTACGCAGGCCTCGGATTTACCCTCACTGTCACACGCGTTACACCCGTCATCCGTCCCAGCAGCACATGCCTCTAATTGTCCTGAAGTCAAAAAACAATAAACAACAACAAAGCAATAAAAGCTGGTTCAGTTCTGATTGGTACACAGAAAACTCCCCGAGTGAGTCATTTCCCACAGAATGCATTAGTCATAAAGCGCAGTTAAACTTCAAGGCAATAAACAATTTATTTCACAATTTATGATGTTGAATGTAGAGACACAGGGGGATCAATGCGATCGTCTTGTCTTCTTCCAGAAAATCAAACACACCACCGCAAACAGTTCCATCCCTCTGTAAGAACTCGCTTTCTCCTCTTCCATCACGGTGGTCACACCATAAACCTCGTGGGGGCGGATGGTAATTCTCATTTTAGTTTTCCAGAGATACAAAAAGCGCCCCTTATTTTCACTCCCGTACCCGAGACGCGGCGGCCAGCGAGCAAAGGGAGTGAACACGACGGTGCTGAAAGAAGCCACGCTCAGCACCCTGCTGCCCTGCACCGTGATGTCAGGTGTGACACCATTTTGAAACATATTTCACTAGTGACTAACTGTTGTGATCTTCAGAGTCACGTGACAAATGTTTTTAGAAAACCACGTCAACGCAGTTATTCCCACCAGCTGCCCAGAAACTGCCTGCATAATCAGATGGGGGCCACATGTACAGCAGAGCAGAACACGCAACGCCTAGGCGCTTCCTCTGGTTCGGCAAGCATTTGCTCGCAAATAGTAAAACCATTTAAACACAAGCTGATATCTAAAATTTAATATTAGAATTGTTTTTAAAAAATGAAATAAAATTGACTATTTTAGATCCTTACAATGTTCGATGTGCAAAAGCTGATATCTAAAATGTAACATTAGAATGAAAAAATTCAATCTAAAGCTAAGCTGGAATGTAACAGAATTACTTTGTTTTTTTAATATAATGGTCAACACTCCTTCAGTTTTAAACCTAGAAAATCACTTTGTTTTAAAGTAAGAGTTTTACAGTTTTAAACAATACCCACGGCCCGTTTATTTCTAAATAATATTCCTGAAACTGCCCGCCCAGGTTGCCCGTAGGGCAAAAACGGCCGTGTATTGAAAGATGGCAGTCGATTTACCTAAAGCTCACGACGCCTGTAGGCTCTCGCACCCTGGCAACACGGTACTCAGCCTGAGGCCCCCGGCGAAGGGAGCCTCCGAACAGCCTAAAGCCCTGCAACCCAAAACACGACACGTTAAGGTGACAGACCTGCAGCGTGGAGCTGGAGTGTTACTCTCGTATTTTGCTTAATGCACGTGCAGCAGAATCGAGACCAGGGACTCGACAGAATCACACAGAAGCCACAGAGCTCAAAATCAAAAGCTTGTTTCTCCCCTATTCTGCATGGAAATCCAAGAAACCACGTTAAAGGTTGCCCTCGCGGAACCTTCTCGTCCCCCCTCGACTTCCAGCGTTTCTGCAGAAGCTCTGCGAAGGCGACACGAACAGGACCCCCGGACACCATTCCACAGGAACTAAATTCACTGTTTAAACATAAACAAGTACTATACATTTACTATATTTGCACAAAGCAATATACCCAAAGTTAAAAAAAAAGGGAGGCAATGATTCAGATACATGTGCAAATAAAACGCTGGTCAACATTGCAGGGCCGTACATTTCAGTTGTGAAAATTGTCACAGAAGCTGCAGGCGACCATCTTGTCAGTTAAAGATTCCCATCTTTACAGAAGATCTCCACAGCTGTCCCATGACGAGACAGTGATACTTATGTTCATCTTTAACAGCATAGACAGAATGGGGGGCCCAAATGTTCATAGAAAACTTTACCTCAATCCATTCGCCTGGTGGGAATAGCCAATAAACCTGCATTTTTATTGAATTCAAGCTACACTAAAAATATTAAAACATACGCTAAAAAGGTTAGGAAGGCAGCCGGGCTGCTCACTGAAACTAGTTGTCTGAAGTCACTTCTGTGTTGGAGGGACGCTCTTAAAGTTCAGGCGAGGTCAGTTCACGGTACAAAAAAAAAAAAATTGTAAGACGAAGTAAAATGTCTGGAAGACACGTGGTCTAAACTTCTCAGAGGGCTGCTGTGCATGATGGAAATGCAAGTCTGCAGTTAAGCCAGAGAAACATCTAGGGCAACATGGGTGTGTGCAGTTACAATTTAAATTTTAAAAAATTTAAAAAAAAAAAAAAAGTTTAGTCTTTCAACTGGTACACAATAAAAAGACAGTTGCTACAGCTTTCATTTAAATTACATTTATACGACTACACTTGAGTACCAGACATGCTTTTTGAAGTAGATGTGATGTAGAAAGTCTCATCGTGGCTTTGAATCCTTGGGAGTTGTATTCAGAGAACTTTCCTCCCTTTTAGCCTTTGCAAAGTATCGCCTTCTGTACTTTTCATAGGTAGAGTTGGCAGGCATGGCGAGTTGGTCAGATACGGGCTCTTCCTTCTGCAAACTGCGGCACCAGAGACCTGCGGTTAAACGTTATGTTTTAATCGACAGGTTTGCACTGAAAAACATCTGTACAAAAAAGATTTGTTATGCTGCAACTAGGACAAGAAACCCACTTTTTGCTTTCCAGGTTGCCACCTTCATCTTTCGTGTTGACTCATCTGGTTTTTGAGGTCCTGCCGTCTCTACGGAATGAAAGGATTAGAAGAGAAAAGCAGAAGAGGGCCACGTTGCAGTTTTTTTTTTTTTTTTTTTAATAAACGCTACAAATGTGAGTCAGCTTACTCTTAGAGAGCTTCAACGGCCTCTCGTCTGCGCAACCTTCAGCTTCTGAGAAGGCAAAAGACTCGGGGAGCAGCTTGAACTCCAGAACGTTGTCCTTCACCGGCAGCTGCATTAAAGCTGGATTCCCGATCTTGTGTTTACTCCTCCCTTCAGAACCACCTTTGCCGGGTGCTTGGAGACAGGGCCTCTTTGAAACGTGTGCGTTGTTCCCCTTTAGGAAAAGCTTTCGCTTTAGTCTTAGGGGAGGCTTGGGTTTCTCCTTCACGGAACTCTGGAGCATCACGTGGTCCCCCGTGAGGGCTGCTCCGTTTTTGCGTGGGACGGCATTGTCCGTTTTAAGGTTAGGAACATGCAGATTGTTTGCACCCTTTTGCTTTTCCGCACCGCTTGTCGACACATCGGGATGTTTCAACGGAGAGTGCAGTCGGAGGGAAGAGTCGTCGTTTCTTCGGGACGGAGAAACAATTGGCCTTTCGGTCTGTCTCTCTCCCTTTTTGCCTGTACGCGCTTTCCCCTTCGTCTTAGAACGAGTAGTTTCGGGAATCAAACTGCTCTGCCAGCTGGAATAGACTCTCTGCTTCGCTTGGCTGTTTTTTGCACTGGGATTTTTTTCCAAAGTATTTCTGTTGTGGGAAGTAATATTTAAGCTAATTGTTGTAGGTGGGCTGGGTTTGTCAGGCAAACCAATTTTTTGATCAAGGCGGGGAGAAGATCCATACAAAGTCAGATTTACAGTGGTGCTGCCTTCCGATTCTGCAGTAGCTTCTCGAGAGGTTTCCTTTTCCAGTTTGTCTTTAGCCACACCTTTGGTTTTGTGTGCTTCTTTACCACAATTATTTACAGATGGTTTAGGAACATCTGACGTGACCTGGGAGTCCAAACGTTTGTGTTTAGGCTTGTGCTGGACTTTTGCGACTGAATGGCTGTTGCGATGGTCTTTGACTCTAGGTACCGCCTGAGGGCGCGTAGACACTTTCTCTTCCTCCCCTTCAGTTCTTCTGAGCAGAAGATCTTCGACTGGCACTTTGGATTGCAGAGTTCTTTTTTGTTTCTCACTACATTCTACTACTTTCTGTTTGATCTTCTCGCTGTGTCTGAGTTTACAGGAAAGGCTGTTGTACAATTTGTGCCTTCTGGAGAGCGAAACAGTCCCTCCTGAGCACTTTCGAACATCTCCAACATCGGACAATCGACTGTTAGCGGCGGCGTCCGTTTCCATCTCTTCAGATTTGCCACTGTCGTGACTTTTATTCACACTCGTAGAAACTGGACTACGCAGTTCTCCACAAGTTGGAGAGTGCGTTTCCTCTCCTTTCAAGGATGGTGAAGCGTCCAATACAAGAACTTCTTTGGAACCCAAACCCACATCTTCTACTTTTATTTCAACAATATTTAAGCCACTTTTATCGGTGACACCAGCCGCCAGAGTTGCAAGGTCTGAAGCACTTTTTGTGTGCTCTGCTTGCTGGTCTGCCTCTGTCCCCACTGAACACTCCTTAGTCATGGCTCTGAGCTCCTGGTTCTCTTGTTCAGTTGTGAAGACTGCATCGCCACTTGACAGCTCCAGAGGGCTTTCTACTGCAACTTCCAGCACTTTCTTCACCAGTATATCACTAGCTGTGGTTTCCATTGGTTCAGTCAAATTAATCCGATTCTGGCACTTGCAGAGGGAGTTCTTTTCTTGTCCATTTAGGTTTTCAATCAATTGAGAGATGCAACAAAAGTTGTCCTTTTGGTAATCTTCCTTCCTAGAGCCTTGATCTGTCTCCTTGTTTCCGAATTTCTCCATCTGGCCATTTTCACCTACTGTGCTTTCGAAATACTTCTTTGCATCTTCTGGTGGAAGCACTTTAATTTCTATTGAGGACAGGGGATCAGGAGCTTCTACTGGAGGTACCTGTGACAGTGTCTGCTTTACGTCTCTGTCAGTCTGCTTGACAACAGGCTCAACCACTTTTCTCTCCGCTGACCCATTCATTTCCAATCTCTCATTTTCTCTGCCAGCCATTTGTGCTCCAAATCTCAAAGACATAGGAAAGCCATGTTCCTTGTCTATATCGTCTAGCTGCTCATTGAGATTCAACCACGACGACTTGTACGCTGGCTCCTTAGGGTAACAGGTACCGTGTTCTAGAATTAAACATTTTTTTGCCACATTTTCCATGCACGCGTAGTGCAGCTCCGTCAACACAACTGTACTTTCGTCTTCGGGAGAGACTTTCCAAATATCAGAAATGTTCTTATAAAGACCAAGATGTAAAGCATTCGCACAATTTGAGATCTTACCACCCCAGAAAAGCTCAATAATACAACTCACAACACTTTTTTTACACTCAGTTAGCTTTTCGGAAACCTCCAGTGCAGCAATTAATTGCCGTAGCATATCAGTCTTCCATTCAGTGACGGGCACTGCTGACAAAGAGAATGGATTCTCCTGCAGATCTACTTTCTGGTCATCTTTAGGACGGTAGGTGCTGCCCTCAGTTTCAAACTCACTGAGGTCTAACTCTAAAGAGGGAATTTTACCCCGTTCAGAGTTCAGAATTCCTTGGGTTGCCGATTCAGGACGTTGCTGACATGACACCTCATCTAGCACTTCCTCAGCACGGAATGTAGACACAGGGTTGTGTGATGCGTTTCCTCTGCATGATATTTCATTTGATAAAGAAACGACAGCCTCTCCGTTTTTCTCACTTTGGAATACCCAGAGATTGTTTACTTGGTTAGCATCCTTATTCGCATCACTGTAACTGGAGAGAGTCCGCACACACTGGATCTTGCATCCCAAACTATGTTCTGCAATGGCTGTACAGTTTGCTTGGTCTACACCATTCGACTGCTGCGATATAGGTGGAACAACCGCAACAGCCTTTTGCATGCCTGTTCCAGCAGGCAGGCTTGGTTGGTTGTTCGCTTTTGGCAATTTCACGGTGTCCGCTTTGGCAGGAGCGTCCGCAGCCAAGACTGGAGCTTTAGGATCATTATAATCATTTTTGCGATGAAGCTCTCTGAACGTTCTCTCACAGTCCCCCTTCGCAGCTTGGCCTGAGACTACCTGAGTGCTCTCCTGCACGGCTAAGTGGAAGAGAGGAGGCTGGCTGTCCACGAACGTAACATTTTTGGCAGCTAACCCACTTCTCAACTGTATAACTTGGTCTGTAAAAGGCTGCTGTCCACCTCTTACATTTACAGCATGAGGGTGCCTTGAATGCTGAGTTTCATCGGCAGATGACGTAGGCTGGTCTGCAGTGTGGGATACACTCCCCAGGGGCCCTAAATTAGTCTGAGACAAAGAGGGCTGTGCCGTCCCAGGACACTTTGTCGGTTGTGGTCTTAGCGGCTGCTGTGGCACAGGTGGCTGAGGACACGACCTCCCAGCAAAATCTCTGTGCTGCTGGACGAACCCAGACTCACAAGTCATAACACTTCCATTTGCATTAATCAGTAAGTTTGAAGGTGGATGGCCACCTTCAACCTGCACAGGCAAAGAACGTCTATGACTGGTGTTGGAGGCACCGAGACTTTTTGAGCCACCGTTTCCCTTCACAGAATGTAGGCTGGGGTTGGAACCTGAGAGGGACACTTCTCTAGCCACGTAGCGTCTCTGGTTAGTCTCATTACTACCTGACTGGATTATGCTTTCTTTTCTACTGTTCCCATCCATACTGTGAATCGTTTGAAGCATATCTCTTAAACTATTAGACCCACCAGGTACTGCAGAATAACTTGTATTCACTGCTTGCCTGTTCTGAGAAAAACTGACACCAGAGACGTCAGGATTAGAGTTCCTGTACAAGGCTGAAGGAGGAGCCACAGACCGATCAGGGCACAACACTATATTCATTGTCCCCTGCCTGCTATCTCTAGAGTTTTGACTGCAAAAAGTCACTTGTTGACTACCCTTCGATCCCTGGCCCACACGTGCCACACTAGGTCTGGTGCTTGGAGCGGCTACCTGTCGAACTTGAAAGGGTCTAGGAGCAGAATCAGCAGCATTTGTGGAATTCATTCTTCTTTGCCAGTTGCCCACTGTGTCATACCTGCCATTTGCCACACTGCCTCCTGTGGGGTTCTGCCACTGCGGGTAGTGGTGGGTCGAATTTCGCTCTACAGGATGAAGTAACTGACCAAAGGAAGAGTTTACAGTCATTACATGTTCGCTGTCCACCATTCTCTGCAAATTAGAGCTGTTAAAACAGTTATTCATGGGCCCTTGAGACACACTGGTTGCAGTAAGACTGGAAAAATAGGGCTGGTTTTCCTCTATCATGTCTGATACTTGCCCATAGTGTGTAGTTGGGATCAAAGTTCCATTTTGAAGTTGATTTCTATTCATTACAGTTTGACCTCTTTGGGCAACACAGCGGGCATTTCTGACTGACTGTTCTTTTGATTCCGGGAGGTCCATCGGTCCACTATTCAATTTATAACTCCTTTGTGCGGACGTGGAATCCAAAGGCAAACAAATCGTAGGTGCCTGCCCAACCGGTGCTTGGGCATTCCAGTGACTTTCGTTTGCAAAACTTCCAGTGCGCAAGGGACACTGTCCAGCATACACAGACCCAGAGGAGTGCAGAGCCAACTGAGGTTGCCCATTGTAGCCACAATGGTTTCCAACAGTCCCCCTTCCGTTGTCAACATGCTGGTGGTTATAGTAATACGAATTCATTGGATTCAGAACTTGTCCTGACGGTATTTGGATCCACCCACTTTCCATGCCTGAAGGAGCCTGTATTGTGCCTCCACACTGTTGCGCTGGTTTGCTTTCAGTGGCCCTCAAAGGTGGTGGAATTTGAGAACGTCTGGAAAGAAAATGCACACACACATTACAGTTTAGGAAACCCACTTCCATTCTATCATGTAGTCTTTCCCCAACACACAGAAAATGTGTACACAAGTAATGCACAGGGCAGGTCAGAATAAACATTCATGGCAGTGCATTGATTTTTTTTAAGCCCTGTTGTGCAGCAACAGACCACTTTGGTTAAAACCAGATTCCTTAATTGAAATCAAAATTTTATTTGGGGCTAAACGGTGACATTTTCCAAAGTTTTTGCAAGCATCTCCTCAAGTTAGCACCTCCTCTGACCCTATTTTGGCATGTCTAACATCAAAATAGTGTTGCCAGATGCCTTGAGTGGGAAAGCATTCAGCATATCACCAGGGGAAGAGGGGGGGGAGTGGCACAGATTTATGATACAGCTGGATTACAGCCACCTGGACGTCAAAACTGCTGACATTTGCTATGTAGGAACAGATCGATTGAAGAGGCATATGAGATGTGTTAAATATAAATCAGGGGAAACGCTGCATAGTCAAGGATATTAAACAAACAAATTGATCTGTGGACTCTAAACCAGAAGTGCTACAAGAAAAAATAATCTGCACAACCCACACTGTTTGTAACAGCAGCATCCATTCCTTGTTGCTCACCTCAGAGTTCCTTATTGGATTCAGAGGTTATTTCTCCCATTCTTCAGGGGACAGTCAGCAAAGGAATGTGGTAGGGAACTCTACTGTACTACCACATATGCACCAGCTGTAACATGTTCAAGTCTCACACATGCAGGCTCCTTTTCATGCTCTTGACCAAGGGTGTGCCAGTCAGAAACTACAAAAACATTGTTACTAACCAACTAGAAGCAACGTGTTCTTAAGTATGAAGCTTAAACACAAGTTCCTCATGTTCCAGGCATCTGAGGTAGGAGTTTAAGGCACAGACGTCTCACATTTTACTGATATTGAACTGCGGGTGCCTTAGGTTCATTTCATAAAGTTTCTGTTGTGCAGAGTGAAAATGTCCTGCATTTCTGTGTGTCCACATTAATTGGCAGTAAAATACACTCAGACAATAGAAACTGAAGTCAAAAGGTAATTCAAAGGCCACCCTGGAAGAGAAAGCCAAACGGGACAAAATGGGACCGAAAAACTGTTGCAATAATTTGAAAGTTCGGGGTCTGCCTGAGAGTGCAGTAGGTAACATTTCTTTCAAAAAATTTCTGGAGGACTGACTCCTTTCCTGGGTCGGCTTGTTGATCAAATCTGCTCCTATCGAGGTTGATTTTGGGAACGGACTCAACAGGAGCGAACGAAATGACGCAAATGCAAACCGCATTTGAACTCAGGCCACACAAGGGGACCAAGAATGCAGATACAACAGGTATACCTGTCAACTGAAATCCCGGTACTTCAATAGCTAAAGCTACAAGAAGAAATGCAAAAATGACCAGTCAAGTCCCTTATAAATTTATAAAGGGCCTTTAAGCAGATTCTGGTACTAATGTAATGGCTATTTTTTCCTTTTTTTTAACAATATTAAAATCCTATGTCTCTCAATTACACTGAAATCTCAGGCATTACATTTTCCCACAAAACATTTCTTAATGCCACCCCAGTAATTCAGTCTGTCATATTAACAAAAACAGCAGACAGCAATAAGTGACCCAAAGAAACAAAGTGAACAACCGCTTCAAACTCCAGACAAAGCCTTGATCAAGGACTCCCAGCAGGACCCTCTCCTAAGAAATACTTTAGTCAGATTTTACAGCGGACAATTCCCCACCATCTCTAAACAATGGGCAATAACCCACCACAAATAACCAGAATCCCCCCCAGTAAATACTAATGTTCCACATCTGCGCTTTACTCCACCACCACGATGCTATGTCTAGGCAGCCATTTTATTGGTTTATACAGCTGGGTATCTTGACTAGAACAAGTCAGGGTTTGTATCACTGAATACACTTACCTAATCTTTCCTCACAAAATGCGCAAAAACAACATTTCTCAATATGCTAGACAACAAGCAGTAACCGGACTTAAGGCAAAGTCCAAAAAAAGTTTGATACATGTTAAATGAATCAACCCCCACCCCCCCACCCCCCACAGGTGGCGATGCGACTCGGGTCAGAACACCGCTGCAGGGGGGTCGGACAACGGAGAGGGTTGGATGGTTCTTTCCTGAAACACGGAATCAGCACAGTTTAAACATTCCTATATATTAATGGATATTTTCTCCAAAAGATAAATGTTTACTTAAAAATACTTTCTCCCTTACGTTATGCTTAACATGTTTTTTTCCCCCCAGGATTTATGACTTTTACGTTTTTTGTCCGGAATGTTTTTCAGATGGTCCGCAAAACCAAAGATGTACTATTGTTATTTTTACATTAATTTACTTTATGCTTCTATCCAATCTGTTCACAGGAATTAATTTATTCCAAAAGTGCTGTTTTTCGAGAAGGCGGCTCACAATCATTCGCCCATTTACACAACTGCCGTTTTCCCTGGAGCAATTCAGCCTCAGCATCATGGTCGCGGGTTCCACAGCAGGAGAGATGTGGTATATGTGGAAGAAAAATCATGCTTACAAATGTTAAGATTTACCCACTGTGAGGATCTTTATTCAACAGGCCTGGGTGAGCTCACACCAAACAGTTCTTTCACTTGCCTTTTATACTTTTACTTAAACAGGCACATCCCATCTTTCATTTACTCAATGCTATGCTGTGAATGTTTACATTCTTCCCTCGGTTACATACTATGTTTCGCATTTTTCTGTTAAACTTGCAGATTACACATGTCAGGATTTTTTGACCTCCCAACACATGTCAGGATGTTCTGTCTGGTGTCGATCGCTATATGGCCTTTTATAATAACATTCCTTTCCTGAAACACCCGCTCTGTAGTTTTCCTCTCACATATATTTGCGTGTTTATGTGCAACGTGGGGGTTTTGCGCGAACCCCACGCGCGTGGCACCACATTCCGAAGGTTTATACTGTGCCATGTGACCGAGACGCACTCCCATGGTAACGGGGAGTCCGGTAGACGACTGCGACCCCTGGTGGCCACATCGCCCGGCATCTCACACCCCCGCGTTCCGCAAAATAAATTCATTTTAAAAAGACTTCAAGGAGGAGGGGGAAGTCGCCCCCCCCCCAAAGTGAGCCTTAAAACCACCCATAACTGCCCCCCCTCAACTTAATATTAAATGCCGTGTTGATTTTTACACAGCTTCCGAGGGTCATGGCCACGTACCGTAGTCCTCCCACTACACACCACAGTAAAACATTTCAAACGTGGGGTCAGGAAAGCAAATCCTGCTCGGTTCCCCCCCAGAGCCCGCGCGTGGCAGAAATAGCGGACAAAGAAAATAAAGCAAAAAAGCCGAAGTGACGCGGGGGGCGGAGGTCGCGAACGTTGCTGCACATATTTTTGTTGCCCGAACAACTACAAGGAAAACACCTTTTTTTTTTAAAGCTGAAACGTCAATTTAAAACAGCTGCTCTCAGTTTTGTCCCACAACGCCGTTTAATCCTTCTGCACCTCCGTTTCGTCAACAGGGAAGAAGTTTGCATAAGAATAAAATCTCACCCTAAGCGGAAAAAAAAATCACCGGAAGAGTCCAAAAATTGTGCGTGTTGGTCTGCAGGGGAAACCACGCACACAGCGGTTAACGCAACACCGCCCAGTTCACTTACATAAAGCCTGGGATTCCGGACCCGGAGAGCGGAGCTGCGGCGGCATTTCCTCAAGTTTACGCGAAATTCAGGGGAGAAGGATCCTTAAGTGCTACTTACGCGTCGCAGAAGGAGCTCCGCAAACTCCTGCGCATCCGGTGTGTGTGTGTGTGTGCGTGTGTAACAATGGCCCGGCAGGAAGATGACACACAGCGGCCACACCCCCTTGGCTCCGGGTCCGAGCGTCTCCGCCTCGACAACAGACGCTTATTCTTACGCTCCCAGGTCGCACTTTCGGCTCAGAGCGACGAGCGCGAGGCAGCGTCCCACCCACCACAGCACGCTCTCGACTTTCCCGCCCTCGCGCGCGCGCCAATCGCAGCGCGGCGGCGTCACCGCGTAACAGGTCGGCAGGCTGTGGCGGAAAGACCGAGTCCCAACCTTCAAAAAGATCGTTTAACTCCAAACAGAACGGCGGAGCGACAAGATATGTTTATTCCAGAGGTAAATGTGGATGCATCAAATATGAGCCGCCCTCGAGAGCAACTGAGGAACAGGGGAACCAGACCTTTCCGTTATACCATCCTGCTGTGTGGAGGGGTGCTCTTCCGTTATCTCCTGACTGGTACGTGCCCCTCCTGAGGGCCAGCATACCACCATCTGACTGCCATTATTCATTAACATGCATGTTTTTCGACCCTTTGGCTGCGCCCCATTGCTTCAACATCAAAACCTTTTATCTTGGTTGATCTTGGTCCAGACTTCAGAAACCCATAACACTGCATACCAGTTGGTCACCCATTATTTTCCACTTTTTCTCTATTATCCCTCTAACCCCTGCTGACCACATAACATTATTTCTAAACATTAACTTTATATATATACATATATATTACATATATGTAATCAGTGCAATCTGACACACACACACACACACACACAGTACTGTGCAAAAGTCTTAGGCAAGCAACTTCAATGTGTGTTGAGAAGTACAGGTAGATTCTTATCTACCATTAGGGAGGTTTCTGGTTGGTCCCAAATTCATTGTGCAGCCTGAGAATGACCTCAAACACCCAATCTCAGTCATACACAACTATCTTGAGCAAAAAGAAGGAATCCTGCAACAGATGGTCTGGTCCCCACAGAGCCCTGATCTCAACATGNAATCCTGCAACAGATGGTCTGGTCCCCACAGAGCCCTGATCTCAACATGATCAAGTCAGTCTGGGAGTACATGCAGAGACAGTCAAAGTGTGCAGAAGAACTGTGGTCGGTTCCTCAAAATGTTTGGAAGAACCTACCAACCTCTACCTTAAACTAAATGCAAGTTTGCATAAGAGAATTGATGGTGTTTTAAAGGCAAAGGGTGGTCCCACCAAATAT
>UFQX01001421.1:0-35971 GCA_900497675.1 Arapaima gigas | reverse complement strand
CCCCCCCCCCCCCCCCCACACACACACTAAGGGCAACCAAGGTCATTCTACCTAAAATACCAGGCAAAATTTCACTACATTTCTTGAGAAATAACAGTATTTTAGTGTTTCAAGTGCTCTGCAAACACACAAATTGGAATATCTAAGAAAAAAATCCTTAAAACTTCAGAACTCAATTTATATAAAATGATCTTTAAAAAATATGTTGCTGCATGTTTAGATCTAGGTGTCTTTATAGTTGAGGATGTGCAGTAAACAGATATTCTCTCTCTCTCTCACACACACACACACACACACACACACACTACCTTAATTAAGAGCTGCACCGTCTCAAACGCCGATCTAAATGGTGTTTTCGGGGAAAGCTGAAAACCACAGATGTCCACCTTGAATGGAAGCAACAGAGGCAGAGTCAGATGTAGCGCCACCTACAGATCCTTGTTGAAATAATGCCCAGATGCCACAAGTGCCGTGGGGTCGAGGCGGAGACACGCACCACGAACACGAGCTGCCGCGTCCTCTCCACGTGCTTGAGGAACTGATGTCCCATTCCTTTGTTCATGTGCGCACCTTCGATGAGCCCAGGCAGGTCGGCCATGGAGATCTTAGAGCAAAAAAAAAAAAAAAAAAAAACACAAGTCCTATAGCTCTCCCGCCTTCAAAACTCAGTCAATGCCCCCAGGTGGCGCCCTGATTAAGGAACCAGAGACGCAGTTAAAGTGGAACCAAATTCAGCTCCCTGGAGGGACCTCGCTGTTGTACCCGTCAACATCACTGCTTAAGTAAATAACCAGGACACAATGCTTGACAGACACATAAACAAACGGTTCCCTTTGCTTTGGATAAAATGACTGGCAAGTCAAATACCCCCCTTTAACTATTACTAATATATATGATTATTAATATTGCTACTATAAGAAATAAATGAAAAACATAAATAGAGAATAACAGAATATAACAAATAAAACTGAATAAGCTGCACCAAGAAGTAACCCTGTTTTACCTGCGCACGACAAAAGCCCAAGTTCTACTGTTCATAAACTCCCCAACATACACCTGCTCACCTGTTTGTAATCAGGATACATGATCTTGCCAAGCTCTGGTTTCAGGGTTGTGACTGATAGGAGACCACAATTATATGTAAATATAACATTTGTTTGAACAGAACACTGAGCTCCAAACCAAAAGCCCTTTCTAAGGTAAACCACTGGTAGAAAATGGTGTGAACCAAATGCGGTGACAGCACTACTGACAGGGGTAGCTGGCGACGTGGGGTGTGGCGTGCGACAGCTTCCTCAGCAGAGACGACTTCCCTGCGTTGGGGAACCTGGAGGCAGCAGAAGAAGAGAAACGCCACACAGGGTGTGTTACAGTACCTCTGTGCAGAGTGAGCGCAGGAAGCTGGTTCAGACCACCTGCCGACCAGCAGCTGGACGATTCTCACCCCACCAGGCCCACGTCCGCGATCAGCTTCAGGTCCAGCCGGATGTGGCGAGCCTGGCCCTTGCTGGGCAGGTAGCCCGTGTGGAAGGTGCCACCGTGTCCTCCGCGCGCCACCAGGACCTTCTCCCCGACAGCATTCAGCTCACCTGCGGGACAATCGGGGTTCTCATTAGCTACTGACCAGATGTGACAGACTAGTTAAATTACACCTGTTATACGAGTTACTGATCTACAGGACCAGCTTCATGCAACGCTGTACCTTCACGGACCCACCCACAACCTGCAAGAGCCCACCCGCCACCGAAATGGACTGGCTCACCCACAACCCGCATGGTCCCCCCACCCGATGATCACACCACAGTCATTTACTAAGCAGTCACTCCTACTCAGGTCTCCACACTAACAGCCCTCCTATTGTCCTTTCGTTTTCACAGTCGGACAGGTAGAATTGCTGTGATACCTGTTTGATGGACAGTTTGGGAAAAAATTAAGGTAAAACAATAAGTTATACAAAACCGACAACTGCAGGCAAAATCAAGAATGGGTGTGACATCACTAATCTTCATTTTTGATACAGAAAATTGTTTTCTGGCAAAAAAAGCTCCCAAATTTGCAAAAAATAAAGTGAAACAGCTCCAGTTTCTTCTTGTCTAGAATATTTATTTTGGAGCCTTTTTGTAAATAGGCTTCCTTTCAAACGCCATCTGGATTGTCTCACTTCAGTTACAATTCACAGGAGGATTTTAAACTGCAACAGTTACTTATTTTGGCCTTCTGAAAAGTTTCAAAGCTGCACAGGTGTGAAATTTGATGGGATGGGTAAAATGTAACATGTACCTGTCCTGTGGGCAACAAAGCAAAAAAAAATTCAAGTAGAGCCCAGAAAGTCATTGCTACTGGTCTCAGATGTGTATCCAAACCCCAGTCAGGCACACACACACACACACACACACACACACACACACACACACACACACACACGCACACACAGAATGGTTCCAACAAGCAGCACCAGACACCAGGGGGGTGGAGGTCTTACCCAGCACTTTCTGGTCATCTGTGGTGACCACAACGCCGGGTGGAGCAAAGATCAGCTGGTCCTCTCCCTTGTCTCCTTTCAAAGCCCAGACACTGGAGAGTGTGCGCATGCGCACACAGACACACACACGTCACAAAGCTGCACAACATTCCACATGCAGCAGAGTGGAATTATGCCATGCGGCTGGTGAGCGGATCCCACCTGCTGTTCGTACCGGTTCTGGCCAAGAACCGTTTCTGGGGGTGTTTGTCCTTGATCTTCTTGAGCGTGACGCCCTTTTGGGCCACCACCCACACGTCCCCCCCCCGGCCTCCCTGGCCTCCAAGGCGGGGTAGCCCCATGCCCCCGCTGCCTCCCTTCACGTACAGGCGGAGGTTGTCCACGAAGTTGCCGTACTGCGGGAGGGAAAGAGGGAACACAGTTGCGTGAACACGATGGCCAACAGGCTCATCGCCCACAGGATCCACTACGCAGATGGATGTGAGTTCGAGCTCCAGTGACCTTCCTTTTACAATGTGTACATTTTCAAGCTGACTGTTACGCAGCATTACAGGCACTAAGTTAGACATAATAAAAACAGAGCATTCAGCTTGTTCATATACAATGAACCCGAAAATAAAATGTGGGCTTTTCGGACTAATTGGGAATTGAAACCAACTCCTCCAACCTCGGTGACCTCTTTTACTCATATTGACCTTATAACGTTATAGCGGTGGATAAACATCCTGAAGGTTGTGTGTTCGAGTCTCGTCCCCTGCTGTTGGATCCCTGAGGATCGGGGATCGTCACAGCGCGAGACGCTTTAATACGAGCTCCGGTTGGACGTGCAGACGAATAAAAAACAAATCGATTCCATCAACAGAGCCGATTTCGGCGGCTGACTGACAGCTGCAGATTAATAAAAAGCGCTCGTTTATCAACCAACCTTCCGGTAAACAGCCCGGCTGATCCAAACCATGATGGCCGCTGGCCGGGGACGATCGAGCGGCTCTAAAACAGAGTAAAACGAAAAGACTTTCCAGGGTTTAACTGCGGGACAGTTTTCACACACAAACACACGTTTTCCACCATCACACCGGAAGTTTAACACCGGGCCATCAACGCCAACTCTGATTGGGCGTCGATCCAGCCTTGTCCAATCACCGCTGGGCTACGAAATTCGTCCTCGCCGCCAGCACCCGTTGGACAGAAACTCAAGATTTGACCAATCAGGAAACAACAGCGACATTGTTCCGCCCCCGAGCACCCATTGGATACCGATCCCACTTTGACCAATCACGGCGAGGCCACGGCACCGCCCTTTGTGAGGACCGAGCGCCGGCTTCTAACGCGTTAAAAAAATTATTTTCCCACCTTCTGTATTCAACTTCACACTGATTTTCCCACAAAACATCAAACAGTAGCATGAATTTTATACATCTGTAAAAAAAAAAAAACAAAAAAAAAACAAAATTCCAGAACTAAAGCCAGGCTAAAGTTTATATCATTAATGCAAACTACTTTGTTTCTATTTTAATTATTAAATCATATGTTTTTAACCTGCCTTTCACTTAATGGCATTTTCATACCAGTTGTATCATGACTTTTAAACATTAATCTATTATTGTAGTTGATGGTCTCCAGCCCCACATACATACCTGCCTTACGCAGGTACGCTTCACCTCAGTCATCACCTCAGCCACAGTCAGATGTCCTTGCTGCTCCTGCAATGGCGTCACTGAGAATATGGGGGCGGTCACCACTATAAAACCACACCGGTCCAGTGGGGGCCTGGGAGGTGTGATTTTCCCCAATCACCCATCTTCTCAGGCCAGATTGTTTCTTCCACCTTCTTACCAACAGCTGAGGAGGCACCTAGAAGGTTGCTGGAAGCCGTTACTTTACACCTCAGCAATAACATCTTTTCACTCCGTTTCTTTCACCTCCCGATCAGCACCCGAAGAGGCATCATCTGGTAAGTGTCTTTATGTTGTATTAAATCTCACTATATTCAATATGATCGAGTCCAGCGATTAACATACTTGTTATAGTGTATGGAGTATAATGCCATTTTTTAAATTACATTTTGAAGATTTTTCAACTAAGTAACACTTATACCGACAGATGGAAACTTATGTAAAGTACAGCAGAGCAACCTGTGGCTCATAAAAAATGTGTCTCGAGGGAAGGAAATTACACAGTAAAATCATTTCATGCTGTGTTTGTGGAAAAGGATCACATTTCAGATGAGGAAACTCTTGTTTTATAACCACCCGTGTATTACCTACCTTAATGGGAGCAGAGGTGCTTTTACCACCCCCCAGGCCTTGCAAAGACCCTGCCTCCCCATGTCTGCAATGACCCCGCTGAGTGACAAGCGCGTCCTGCCTTTGCTCTGCGCTCTGGTGCTGGCAGCTGCCTCCCCTCCGCCGGGCTTCCCAAGTGAGGGAGCGGCAGGCGGCGGTGCCGTCGGGAACATGCCGGGACGCCTGGAGGAGATCGATCCCCAGTGCTGGGACTCCTCCTCGCTGGCCCTGATCCAGATGAAGAGGCTCCGGGTTCCCGCCACGATCGCAGGCCTCTGGGACTTCATGGTGTATCTGAAGGCATCTCAGTACCAGAAGCATAATGATCTCTTCCTGGACCTGGCCCAGCTCTTCTGGGAGATGTACGTGGACTGTGTGCTGTCCAGAACCCACGGCCTTGGCAGGAGACATTTGGTGTCCATGAGATTCAAGGAGAAGCACCAGCAGAACTATGCGACTGGAGCGATGCATGGAACTACCTGGCTGCCCCTAAGTGTTATTTAACATGATCTCATTGTGGTTGTTTGCCATTTTTTACCATTCACAATAAAATATCAAACAGAATAAGACCAAATGCTTGTGAGATTATAATGAGGACAATCCAAATTATCTGTGTTTGGTTTCTTTTCACAGCAAATTGCTCACAAGTGAAAAAGTGAGCAATGAAATAGCAACCAAGCAGCCAAGTCATATCAAACATTAAATTTAGTAAAAAAATAATTAAAAAAGGTAAATGAAAAGTCCACACCTTTACATCAAGCTCTTCTAGTGAAAAATATTATTCTAATGTCTATACACAAAAACCTTTTTTATAACTGCAACTTAACTTGGTTTGCTTTTATTTTGCAAATGCCATAACTGTATGTATCTTTCATTGTTTGTATTAACATGACTTTGTTAATATATATGTATTATTTAGCTTACAAAAGTAACATCTTATTTTTGTAAATAAAGGTTTTTTTTATATGCAACATATCTGGATTTATATTTACTTAATAACATCATCTGCATCCACAAAAAAGGATGCGCGCCAACTGTATTTCACAAACAATGAAAGGAAAAGAGTGAAAGGGCACCGAAAAGAAGGTAGAATCACACAAATAACTGCCACTGGTCCAGACTCACAATGGATCTTGATTGTGACATAATGAAGTGTTTAAATCAGAGACATTGCTGAATGAATGGGTGGCTGGTGTATATTTAAGCCCACAGACATTTACAATCGTGTAATTTCCATTTCGGCAAACCAGCATAAGTATATAACATAAACACGCAATGAAATAAACACCAAACTTGTGTTGTTATTATTTTAAAACATGCACTACATAAGTTAGTAGTATGTTTTGCTAAAGAAATTATTGTGAGTTCCTTAGTCACTGGTGTCCTGCTGTTTAACAACAATTATAAAAATCTACACACTGGGCATATGCAAATGTGGGAGAAAAATTATTTTAGTGATTTCATTTGGGATTTTCATCAAGCAAGTATATTTTCGTCTTGGCGAAAACGCCATCAAGTAATAGCAGCACCAGCCCAGTTGATAAGAGATTATGATATTTACATGGTTACTAGGAAGACCCAAAGTGGGGATGCGCATTAAGGTCCAACACGAAGAAGGTGCCTTGTGAAGGTGTTTGTGCTTTAAGCTATAAAACACCATTTTATTGAGCTCCTTACTTTGTACTCACCCATCCATGCATATATTATCAACAACCACTTGTCCAGCACAGGGTCACTGCAGTCCAGAGTCTAACCCAGAAGCTCAGGGTGACAGTCCTTGTACTAGATGACCAGTCTGTTGAGAACGTGAGAGATGGCAGCTTATTTTATTGATAATCAAAATAGCATTGTCAATGAAAACCTCTATAATGGAAGCTTCCAGTGAAATTATGATAAAACCCCCATTTGTATTTAACATGTCCTGCAGATGCCAAAGGGATCAAGCAGTTGGACCTTTAATCAGAATATCTCAGGCTGCTGTATTTACCCGTATCACATTGGAACTGAATCACAAAAAGAATATCTGAAGAACTAATTGCTGAACAATATGAACAACTGTGAAAGGCCACCCTGGATAAGGTCATGTGCTGAGCAAGTCGAATAATTTGCATGAACAGGAATGGACCTTCGTTCAAGTGCTGGGATGATGGATGATGGACGGTGAATTAATGTGGCGGCTGATTCTCCATCAGTTGCGCTCATGAAATCATAAGATGGAAGCATAATCAGGAAGGACCACTTTATTAAGGCAAAACGCAGGTTGAATTAATGTGTTGACTCTTCTGCAGAGACGCGGATGTCCGTGACTGTGGGTGATTTGCGCCGTCGGCCCCGTAAACACGCACTGTGGTCTCTTGCTTAGTGTCAGTCCACTTTTTAATAAAATACACCAGTTTTGGCTGCAAGATGACAACTGAGTAATAATTTAGGTCCTGGATTCAAAAGGCTCGGCGTTGGTGACTTTTCTAGTAAACTGTCACTACTATGGACGTGTATTTTCTGCTGGATGGGGCAGCATAATACGCAGAGGATCCCTGCAGTCTGGGTAAGGGGACCGTAAATGATTCCAAATTCAGAAGTGCCATTCGCATCGTTTGATTTTAACACACACTTACTTGTCTGATGTGTAACCGACAAATTTTAATACAGTAATATTCCGGTTAGCGCTCAGGATGTTTTCCTAGAATTGAACTGCTAACCAAGACTAGGCTAAACAGGGTGATCATAACATTTTATCCTACTAGGTGCAAAAACAAATGCAGCACCATAGCAATTAATTTTTATTGAAAATGTTCTCATTGAAATGACACAAATAATTATGTCTCATCTATTTTCACAATTGTACTGTGCAGGTCCATAACAATATGTGGGGAGATAGTTGAAATGCTGAAAAGGCAGTTATAATCCAGTAAAAATGGGGTGCGAGTACCAGTTTCAGGTTGGATTTTTGCCACTTAATGAGCATTTCTGTTTCTAGAGGAGTCAATGCCACCTGTATTCGCCTGTCAAGCCAACAGATGAGCTCCCAAACAGGACAGAAATGTGGAACCATCTAAACTGAACTTAGCTGCTCAGACTTTGCAGTTCCTGTCTGGGTGTTTATTAATAAAAGTTTGAGAAATGCTGCATGTTTATTTGACGAACGGGTAAAAAATTGACCCTGAACAGGAGTTAGCGGAGACTTTATTTTTCTCTTTATGCATTTCTAATTAATTTTAAAATTGTTCCAGCTGAAAGGTGCAAAAAATATTACAATAATCTTACAAACTAATGTATCTAATCTAATCGATCTAATGGGTTTCACAGACCACTTATGAGGACGACTGCAGTTCGAGCAGCAGCAGCAGACAGTAAATCAGCTTGTTAATTTTCTGGCCATTTACTCCAAAAGATGATAGACAGTGAAGGTTTTTATACTTACCAGCTTAGTGTCTCAGCCACTTATAAACTGAGGTCATTTTGATGGTGTTAATCCAGGTGAAGTACAATGATTAATACTAGTAGGAGGTGGGATTCAAACCTGCAATGGGGCAAACTCGAGACAGGGAAGCTGCAGCCACTACTCCACGTGCTGGCTTAAAGAACAACTGTTATGTGAAAATTAAAGGATTTGGTTGAGGATGTGTCTAGTTTCAATAACGTCTAATAAAACAGTACAGGAAGTAAAAATAGCGCCATCTTGTGTGAATGTTATGAATTGTGCTACTGATTTTCTAAGGCAAATTGAAGGGATTGAGTTATAAAACAACTTGCTGGGTAGTTTTTTTCCCCACTGGAAGCATAACTTCCCTGTGGAAGTGTGAGAACCAATTTTCTGCCACAGATATTAACAAGAACAACATCTAAAACATTTTCAGCATCACCAACACGCCGAAGTCACTATGGTAACACAGAGTATGACGGGCAAGGGGCACCGGAAATGGCCATGGCATGCGAACCAAACAGCGGGTGCAGTAACTATGGTAACACAGACTGTGATGAGTACAGAGCTGGTAAGGAGGGGGTTGGATGGCCCTGGGAGGGGCCGAGGGAGGGGCCTGATTCTTACCGTGGTAAAAACTTTACTGCTTCCCATGGCCAGACTGACAGGTGACTGCTGGAGAACCAGGAGGATTCTGGGTAGGCCGGACTGCTTGGAGTCTCGACCCGGCCTGAGCTACAATGTTGATAACACAGAGGAGGCAAAAAATAAATATAATAGCATAAAAAACAAATAAAGTGCTACAGTTATTAGAAGGTAACGGCAGACCACGTGTTTGCTGTGGTAACTCACTGTACTGGCGTCGAAAGGGACAATAATGTGGAAGAAGAAAATACAAAAGCGAGCGTTTCCTTCCTAACATGTAATGTACGTCTTACATCATTTTCTGACGTAAAAACAGTAACGTATAACTTCCAGTTGGGATTAAACACGATGTATACCGTATAGAGGTGGATTTTACGCGCAGTACAATGGAAAACAGTACAGTGCAGGTATCTGCACCCGGTTCGTCCGTCAGGAATAACCGTGTGTCCGGTGGAGGGTCTCGGTTCCACCTGAAACACATGCCTTTGAACTGTGGGAGGAAACCGGAGCACCTGGAGGAAAAGACGTGCGGTCACACCGCAAACTCCGTACAGACAGCTGGATTCGAACCCTCAGCCCTGAACCGGGGTCTCGTGCCTCTCTCGCGAGTCCCGCGTCTGCCAGCGAACCACATCCTGGTCCTACGAGCAGGAAAAGCGGCCATCTAATTGGACGCGGGCGGCTTGGCTCCGCCTTTATTATTCTGATGAGCCCTTTAACCACGCGGCCAGTGCGTGAGTCAGAGCTCGGCTGTAGCTCGCGCTTCACTGCGGTAGCGCCGTCGCCATCAGCATCAGCATCGCCACCAGCACCACAGCGGCGGCCCGTCACCCTCCTGAAGATCCTCCTCCCCGCCGTTATGTCCATTTATGCGGCTCGCCGTCTGCCGGTGGGGCTCCAGTGAGTCAGGGTCGCGCGCGGGGACCTCAGAGCTCCGCTGCGAGGTGAGTGAAGCCGCGCTTTACGTAACGGCTGTGTGACGCTCTGATGCGGTGTCTGAGAATCGGGGCCGACGGGTTTTTTAATTAACCAGCTAACAGTTAGTTAGTTAGTTAGTTAGTACCTTGCAGGCTCTGTCACGTGTACGAAAGCAGGTGAAGCAGGATGGCGCCCTAAATTTGCAGCCCACTTTGGTCACGACGTGGGAGGCGGCGGGGGGGGTCAGTGATGGAGCTGCAGCCTGTATGCTGGAGAATAATAATCCATAAGTATTATATATTTGTTAATGTTCATTATAACACGCAGGTTGTAGGAGAGGATGGGCAGGACAGGGACATTGGCAAAATGAGACAGTTTTGGTGGTTGTCGGTAGTGGTCCTGCTAAATGGATCAGCCAGATTTTTCTCTCTCTCTCTCTCTCTCTCTCTCACTCACTCACTCACACACACACACACACACACACACACACACACACACACACACACAGAGCAAAGACGTTGGACAGAGGCACCCATGATGGGAATGCTGTCTACAGACAGGAACAGACAAAACTCTTAGGCAAGCATGATGACTGTGTGTGTGTGTGTCTGTCTCTTGTTGCCTGACCCCTCCTCCCATTAGTTGATGCTTCTTTACAATAAATGCAATATATACAGAATAGTGTTCTAGTTCAGTCATTTTAGTCTGTTTTCAGCATAAATTACACTTCCACATTGATGTGCATCATCCATCCTCAGTTTTTGAAAGACTCACATTCGTGAAAAGCAGTTGTAGCTGCACACCGAAAGGACTGCTGCATGCACACAGTCATCTGCTGTCATCACCGTAGTTTACTGAAGTAAATGTAGGAAACTGCTGAACCAGCTTTCCTGAACGTTTCACTCAAAGTTATAATGTAAACAACATATTCTGATTTCAGCAGTGAATCAGACCAGATGCTACGTTTGGAATGCTGTAGCCCTCAGAGTTGGATACTTTAGAAAGCACCAAACCATTGGATGAGGTGCAGAAGGATGAAGTGTCCCACGACCGACGCAAGAGTCGGTGCCATGTCCACGGGTCGCCACTGTGACACTTGTGGCTTTACAGCCGAGTCTGTGGGGCTGCCCTGTTTTACAAAGGGACAAAAGATGTGGAGGCATGAACCCCCCCCCCCCCGCCCCTCAAAAGTGACGAATCCCTCTCAAACTGACTGCTTTGACAATCCATCTGTTGTCGGAGGACTTTGCTTCTCCTCCTGGCTGAAGCAACACGGGTGCTTGGTGAGTAGGCCCGTTGAATGCGGTTAAGGGAGTGTTAAATTGTGAAGTGGTGTGAAAACTGAAGTTTTTTTGGCTGCTGGCCAGCACACCTAAACTCCACCTCATTCACAACAACAGCCCAGCCCCAGTTTCGTAACAGAGGGAGGGGAGCTCTTCCTCGCAAAAAAATGTAAACAGGAGCCCAAATGTGGTGGCATCAGGCATGGTTGGCGGGCGGCACAAAAAGGCAGAAATACGTAAACATCGCTCAGACGGATTAATCGGTAGATCGACATGTGATCAGAGGGATTTGCCCCTTTCAGCGGCACAATGGCCCAGTGGAATAGCAGACCTGGACCTTGATAAATCGCAACATAATTAGCTTTTGTTGAAGGGCAACCAGAGTGCTAATGAACTTTAGCATATAGAGATAAAAGGGGGCCAGCCGTGTGAACCGAGGGAGGAGGTGGCGGCAGCGGCGGCATAACAACAGGAAGAGCAGCTTTCTCCGCATCCCCTCTGTACAGCCAGCCAGCCGGCCGGCCACCCTGGTCAATGCAGCGGAAAGGCCTGCAGTTAAGACCTGGCGAAGCCCTCCTCCTTGTGTATGCTGGACCCATAATCTGTTGAGGTCAAAGCTGTATATTTCAGCTTTGTTAAAACTTCTAACGTGTGTGTGTGGGGGGGGTTCAGACTGTTTTACCAGTAAGCGGTAAATATGGTGCTTGGGTATTTTCTGTGGATTTGATATGGGCGTCAAAAGACTCTTAATAGGTAAAGCTGCATTCAAAGTCTGTATAGCTCATCACTCATTGAAAACATCCACATGTCAAGGACCATCCACTGAACATCTTGGAATATCAAAGCAGATGGAAATGCCAAAATCCTGCAGTGAGAATGGGAACAACATGAATAGATTCACGTGGTAGGTGGTGGTAAAGCGAAGTGGGAAGCCCAAGGACAACTGCAGGTGGACCCTTGAACCTGTTACTGGTGCACCTATCCAGCCATGTAAATGGAGGGTCAGGAGGGCTCCTTCTGATAAAAGCACCTGCTGACAGTGTAAATGTGGACGCTCTTGTCACCCCTGTGCCATGCAGGGACCGACGTGCCTGTAAGGATCTCCGGTGCCCGCTCTGGCTGCCACCATGCCCCTCCTGGAGGAAAGCTCTCAGCCCAGGGACCACCCTGTCACTGTGCCAGCAGTCATCATTGGTGAGTCCTTCCTCCCATTAAGACCCCTTTCTCGCCATCTGGAGTGGGGCAAGATGTGAGCTCAGATCTTCAAGGATGAAAGTTTGTCAAAGTGTGGGTCTCTTGGCAAGTCAGTAAATCTGAACACAACCCGCATGAACTCCAAACCAAGTAATTATTGGCCTAATAAGCTACCAAATAAGTTCATTTTGGTTGAGTTTTGCCTCTACTGGATAATTCATGGATAGTTAGTCAAAACCAACATGGTATTGACCTTAACTTGACCATATGCTTGCTCCTCATCCTATGATTAAAACGCCCCAGAACACCACACACAAGGTCCGCACCCCGGACCCTCGGTTCCATTCCGCTTGGCTATTATTTACCGCCACTTATCGATTTGGAAGCTAAACACCTGTTGCGTTTACTCTACCCCCGATAGAAATTAATGACAATGGAAAGCAAAGAAAACATTGTTAAACAGGAAAAATGTCTGTGTGTCTAAAAATCTGTGATCACGTATGCGCAAAGTATGATGTGTATGATTTCCTGGACGGATGAGAAAAAACAATAGCGGTGTAACGCCAAATTCCATTTTCTTTTGCACGTCTTGCATCCATGTTAAATTAACTTTGCTCTACAATTTCATGCAGGAAATGGACCCTCAGGAATTTGTCTGTCCTACTTGCTCAGCGGCTACACTCCGTACTTGGACACCGGAACGGTCCATCCAAACCCGATCCTCTTCAGGAAGCTGCAGGAGATGAAACACCTTGCTGTCACTGAGCAAGTAAGTGCGGTCCGATGTGGACGCAACTGAGTCAGAATTATTTATTTAGCCCTCGGATTTATCAAGAACGCAGTTTTCAGTTCCATCTCGCTCTGGCCTATTTACAAGCTGGTAACTTTTGCTGAAACATTTGTGGTTAAAGGGCCAGCTGTGTCACTACACAGATCTTATTGGTAGTTCGTAATTTGGAGGGGCCTTGTTGTGGTACCCTGGAGTATGGCTCTTAACCTAAATTGCTGTGGTAAAAATAACCAGCTGTACAAATGGGTCAAATACTGAATGTCAGTCTGGGGGGGGGGGGGGGGGGCTAGCTTAACTGTTTACGCCAGTCCTTACAATTGTGTATTAATTGTAACGAGANGGGGGGGGGGGGGGGGGGGGGGGGGGGGGTGCTAGCTTAGCAACCGGACAATAACTGCACCATTTTGCTAGTCTGCTACCACTGTAGTTGGCCATTGTTGAGGTATTTTGATGATGCTGAACATGGCATCTTCTCAGGATTTAGAGTACCTCAGTGAGGGTCTGGAAGGACGGTCGTCCAACCCGGTGGCTGTCCTGTTCGACACGCTGCTGCACCCCAACGCCGACTTCGGGTATGAGTTCCCTTCTGTGCTTCAGTGGAGACTGGAGAGCCAGCGCCGCATCCCCCACGTGGTACTGGGGCAAGCAACGCCTGGGGGTGCCTGGCACGTGAGTATCCTCCACAAGAAGAACACAGATGTTGAGGGGTGCCGACTGGGTCAAAAGGAAATGGATAGCCGTTTCGAAAAAAGTTTTGCGTGGTGCTTCGCTTGTTTTACTTGATAGTTTCAAGGGTTTATGCTGAAATCAGGTCATAACAGTTGGTTACTTTTACTTTTCTATGAATGGTTATCACATGACTTTCTGCATGAAATCATTTTAACTTCTCCTCAGGCTATGGAGGGGTCCATGCTGACCATCAGTCTGGGTATTTGGATGGAACTCCCTGGGGTGAACTACAGTGACCTGACTCCAGGGAAGCGGAGGTACAAACTGCATGAAGGACATGTCATTCTTCACACTTCTGCTCACACATTGTCAGCCAGCTTTTTTTTGTGTGTGGGAGCTGTGTACCGTTCCAGAAGACTGTGACGTCAACTTGTGCTCTACTTCTAGGGCTGGAGCAAATGACAGAGCCACTCCAGAGGAGATATCCTCCTACTACAGCAACTATGTGAAGCTAATGGGTCTACAGAACAACTTTGTGGACAACACATATGTGACATCTGTCCAGAAGCTGCATAGGAACTGCGAAGGCGAGGAGGACCTGGTCATTGACAAAAAGGAGCTGGAGGTGAAGGAGAATGGCCCTAATGGGTTCCCCCAGGGACTCTGGGAAGTACGGGGCTACCAGAGGGTCAAGGGTGATGCTCGTGTGCCTTTCAGCCTCTTTGCAGAGAACATCGTCCTTGCCACTGGTGCCTCAGACTCTCCAGCCAGACTGGCAGTGGAAGGAGAGGACCTCCCATTCATTTTTCACAGCATATCCGCCTTAGGAGCAGCCATCAGGGAGCGGGGCCTCAACCAGGGGTCTGACCCAGTGCTGATCGTCGGCGCGGGCCTGACGGCAGCCGATGCGGTTCTGTGTGTCCATGGCAACAGCGTCCCCGTCATGCATGTCTTCAGGAAGCATGTGGAAGACCCTGGGCTGATCTTCAAGCAGCTGCCCAAAACACTCTACCCTGAATATCACAAGGTCTATCACATGATGTGCTCCAAGACCCACACTACTGCTAGCTCAGGACTGTTCTCGGACTACACCAGCTTTCCTGAGCACTACGTCATCTCGTTCCAGCCCGACATGAAATGCATCCTGAGGAGAGGCAGCAATATGAAGGTCTTCAAGATATCCATGGCCTTGGTGCTCATCGGCCGCAATCCCGATCTGTTTTTCCTTAAAGACCAAGGCCAGTACCTTGGCCTTGACCCCGAGAAACCCATCTCCTGCAAGCAGAACCCCATTGACATCCACCCCTACACGTTCGAGTGCAGAAAGGAGCCCACCCTCTTTGCTATGGGCCCCCTCATTGGCGACAACTTTGTGCGGTTCCTGAAGGGAGGCGCCCTTGGAATTGCTAGCTGCCTCATGAAGAGGCAGAAGAACAAAGGAGAACTGATTGCAGATGGCAGTGCTGATGGGGGTGGTTTAGCCTGAGGACAGATAGGGAGGATTGTCTTAGAAAAGCTAAAAATGCTCTAATAGGGACACAAGACAGTGCCATATTTAACGCTTTCCAAAACTTCTTTCTATGCTGTGCATCTGTTCTACATCAGAAGAAAACCCTTTGAAACTTGAATCCTTTAGTTACACAAGTGACTAGACGCACAAAACGAATTGAGAATTAATCAGCGATACTGTGAATGAGTAATGGTAACTGGAGACCGGCTTTGGGGTGCCAAGGAGATTCTGCCGCTTTTGGCTGATTCGGTGCAACGTGCAACTGCCCTTAACAGAGATCTTTGTTTAGAGGTCAGTAAGAAGTTAAAAGAAAAAAAAAAAAACCCGAAATCACACCCAAAGACACCTAAATGAACTCAAACTTTATTTTAAAATGACACTAAAGTAGTGCCAAATTCCTACCCTTTTCAGTTTCCAGATTTCTAGACTTTTTTCAAAACGGACAGATTTCAGCTCTCCTGCTAGTGCTTCCTTTTGTAATACAGCGGAGTGCAAATTATGGTTTCTATAAAAATCTATATTTAAAACAGAAGTTATATTTAGATGAGAAAACCACTGTAAGCTTTGCCATTTAAACGATGTCAGATCATTTTGAAGTTATTTATATATGTTATTCTGAGAAGCTTTAAGTGGAATGTGAATGAAGAATGAAATCCATTTATACCAATCAGATGGGTGAAATATGAGCCACTTGTGTGTAGGCAAGTTCCGTACACCATACGCATATTGTCCAGATTTACTGGAAACCTTTAATAAGGGACTGGCAACGCTGGACCCCCCAACCAGTACCCAGTTTACGCCTGAGGTCAAACGCTTGCTGTGTGGCCCTCTATGCCCAGGAAAACCCACAGCTGGATCCTAAACACTGGAAGAAGATGGAGAGCATCAGGACCCTCTGAACTTTACTTGGCTGACAAGCTAAACTGAGCCGTGGTGTATTAATTCAGTTTAGGGAAAAGTTATTCATTAACCAAGTGCTTTACTTTAACACTCAGCTGAAAGGAAACCCCTCTTTTTCCGCCTTTGAAAACATTCACTGGTGTCAGGGACATTTTCGAGCTGAGATTAACTGTGCAGAAGAGGCTGTGTATGATAACATCTCCCCAGGGAGCTCTAACCAGGTTAACTAACCCATTCTAACCAGTTTCATCTTATTGCTTTGTTTTGACTTTGAGTTGCTTGATCATGAGGGAAGTATGACTTATCTTTCATGTAAAACTCAGATGAAGTATTAATGTTTTGTACATGTTACTTTTTTATTATAAAGGAATAAAATCTTTTAAAAATACTGACAGATGTCTCATGTCTTTGTTACACAACTTGTCAGTATGGCTTCTTGTGAACAACTGAAAAATCAACCTCCAAAAAAAATAAGCAGCGTGTTTATTTATGAGCCTGAAACCTGATCATCAGGGAGACTGCTGGGTTTCCTTGGAAATGCATCCCAGTGCAATTAACACAAATGTAAACATGGGAAGGCCAGACAAGATTTGTTATAACAGTACAAAGTGAAAAAGCCGAACCAGATTTGCACTACAGTGGAGACGAGCGAGAAACAGAGCAACTCGGCCAAGATTTTGCCTTCCGAGATGGGTGTGAACCAGCCAATTTTGGCTCTTTCCATCTTCACCTTCTTTTGGAGGGTTTTGGGTTGTACCTGGGGGGGGTGGAAAAAAACAGGTAAACTCCCAGTAATGAGTCATGATTACCTGTGCAAGACACACCTTTTGAGAGAATCAAATGCCAAACTTTACAATGTTTTTACCATCGGCCACCATTTGCTCCTTGACTACTGACAAAAAATAGTTCTGATTCGTTTCACCAAACATTCCGCCCATAATATAATAGGTCTGGCAAGTCTGTGAACTCCCCAGTACACTGCAAAACGCTGTTTTCTTTGCAGTATGCCTTTCACATGCATGACTGGCCGAGATACATGATTCAGTGATCAAACATTTTTGCTGTTTTTCTTTTCTTTTTTTTTTTTTTTTTGCCCTGGCTGCAAATGGTCTCAGTTTTAGAACTCTGGGTTGATCTCCGAGCAACAGCCCTATTCCCTGCGGACCAGGAACCTGATCCAGGGATGACTGCAAAGTATCCCAAGGTTCTAAGAGCTTTCACTTTATTTTCCAAATAAAAAAAAAAAAATTAGACCAATATTATCCAAAACACTGCTCTGCAGTGCTGAAACTGTAAAAAAGATAGCAATGTTCTGTTTGCGGCGCACTGTTGATGCCCCAGGCAATTGGGCAATGACACCACATACTATAGTATAATTATAGTAACAAGCAGAATGTGGTAAACAATTAAACCTGTACTCTGTTTGATGTCACACAAGAACAAAGGAAGACATATTAAAGTCCAAGATTCACTCACGTCACTGTCCTAAAACAGCAATAAGAACATAAAGTTATAATTCATTTTTCTCACCTTTTACCCCCAGTAACTTAGAAATGAGGTTTGCAAATTAAGTTATTTACTTATTTATATGGCCATTTTTACTGTTTCAATTCAGGGGATGTACCTTGCTCAATGGTACTAAAAGATGAGGTGTAAGACTGCAAGGTGACGACTAACCCCTGTGCCACCCACTGCCCCAATACAGTACAGCAGTACCACGTAAGTACGCTAGAGACCATGTTGGGAGAAAACACGCAACAGTCCAATTTCAGAATTTATGCCACATAAAGGAGAAATCATCAAAAACTTGAGAGGAGAAACAGCATTAGAAAAACACCCCCCCCCCACATGGTGTAGTCAGTGTGAAGTGGACATATCAACAGTCAGCACTCTGAGCCCCGGGTGACCATGTGGGGTTTCTCTTTCTCCGATTCATACTGATTGTTGTATCTTCTATGAAATGGCAGGACAGCAGGCAGACCTGGTGTCACAAAACTCACAGGCTGTGGTTTGGAAGTGGGTTTGGATGTGGGAGTTTGTATGCTCTCCCTGTGTTTGGGTGGGTTTTCTCCAGGTGCTCTGGTTTCCTCCCACAATCCAAAGAGTGAGTAAACAGCATTTGTTCAAAATCAAATTACGCAAAAACAAACAAGCTCACAGAACTGATAATCAAAGATCTGTCACAACCTTTGTCGTACAACTACCGTGGGTGCTGCCCTCTTTAGTAACAGGGGTAAAACAATCTCCAAAAAATACAATCTGTGTGCTGCCATTGCTGAGCATCACAGTCATTCCTCTATTACACGTGTGCAATTAACAAATTAAATATCCTTAACATTAACATGCTTTTGTCAATCTCCTAGAACTCATTTCTACAATTAGATGCTGACCTGCAGCTTTCCAATAGGACTTACAAATTAAGTAAGTTTAAACCATTAAATGATCAAATTCATAACAAGAAGGTTACATCTCTATAAGAGTAAGAACATTTTCCTTTACTAAATGATTTCCATGAGAAAAAAAGTAAGTGAAATTATTGATGCCAAGCACTAGTCCAAAAAGTACATTTCTGGAAAAACAATTCTGGGGAAAAAAAATGAAGTTGCATGAAATACAGCAGGATACAAGAGTCTAGTTTAACTAACACAGTCAGACTGGACTGTAGACAATACCTGAAGAGGTCGTCTCCAAGGGTTTCTTCCCACTCGGTCCGATTGTCCTCCTGAAACAAAGAGACAGTTCTGATCGGTCCGGAAAGGTCCAGTTTCTCCTCAGTCTGACAGCTGTGTGGATCCTTGTGCGGCACTGTGCCTCTCCCCCACCTCCCTCTCCACTTCTACACCTGGACCATACCTCTGCTGCCTCTCTGAGCCACTCCTCCAGCTCAGAGTTCTTTGCCCGGTTGTGGGCAACCAAATCAGACCCCCCGATGATCTTGGGGAGCCCGGTGGACCCCAGAACAGGCACCTGGCACACAGACACAGAGCCAAGCAGTAAGACTGGTGACACACAGTGACACCTGAAGTAGAGAGACAAACACCAGGACGAACGACACTTGATCACTTTAGTTCTAGTGTTATGCACAACATATCCTACTGACCTTCTGAAATCGCTTGAAGTTCTTCCCAAATATCATCTGAGGGTTTGCTGGATTCTCCCTCAGTCTCTGGGGTTTGTCAACCACTAGAGATTTGAACTGGACTATCAGAACGTTCTTGGGAGGGTCCTCCTCCTTCTTATCCCTCTGTACAGGATCAAAGTCCTGAAATGCGAGGTGAAACAGCTTAATGCAAAAACGAAGATCAAAATGATCTTCGCAGAGGAGCCGCGACACAAACTTCAAACTCACTTCAGCTTCCGTCTTTACTCGTTCCACTCTCGGCTGCGATTTAGCATTCTGCTTCTGCTGCGAGATCCCACTGTCCGTTTTTGGGGGCTTTGCAAGGAAAGTAGATATATTAAAAAAGTTAAACTCTTCACAACAATGTGACCCTCAGACATGATTTGCACTTCAAAATAGCAAGACAAACATCATCTAATTGCCAGGGTTTTCCCAAAATTGCCAAAATATCAGCTTCATAACCATTAATCCACATTAAAATTCTCCTGAAAACACAGTAACACTTGAAAATGTTGGAGAAAGAAGAGGACGACTGGCAACTCAATCACAATGACTACAGACACACCCTTATAACCTCTAAGGACACAAGCAAGAAAGAAAATTCTGGAAACAATTTTTATGTTGCTGCTTTTTGTAGGTTTTATACATTAATACAAAGGCAGAATATGACCACACAAGCTGGGAGTTGATACCTCTTGGTTGCAGGTGGTTTACTGGCTATAATGCTTTCTGCCCACCTCACGACACCTCACCTGTACAAAGGATGCCTCTTCTTGCTTGACCTCAGCTGCGAGCTCTGTGCGCCTCCGTTTGCAAGCCTCTTTCTGTTTGTCTGCGTCTTCCATCGGCAATGACATGATAGACTCCAGGTCTTCCAAATCTTCCATTTCCACCTCAAATGTGACATCATCTGTTGGATCCTCTTTACCCATCTCCTTTCTCTTGGCAGCTGTAGGTCTGTGGTCGGTCGAACTAGAGGAGAGGCCCTGGTCCACACTCCTGCTGCTTGGCCTCACTGCAAGTGCCGCGACGGAGGGCTCTGGATCTGCTGTAGCTGCCGTTCTCCTTGACAGACTGCTGTACCGAGGTATGGAGTGGCCCAACTTATTCTCCATGTCTTCCTCCTGCTCCTCCCGTCTGAAGAGTTTGGCCTCTGACTCGTCCCCCACCTCGCTGCCCTCACGGTTTCTGGGACCACAACGCAGGGCATTTTGAACTGGACTCAAGTCACAAGACAGAAAATGAGCAGAAGTCTGGTTTGCTGAACCCATCTTTGTACTCACCTTTTTTTACTGATGGGCAGGAAGTAGTTTGTAAGGGAATAGGTTTGTTTCTGTGGAGACTTGGTTTTAGCAGCGCTGGTAGGAGGAAGCTTGGAGACTGGTTGAATGTTATCTTTCACTGTGGACGGAATGACATCCTTCTCATTTCTGAGGTTCTTAGCGCTGAAGGCACTAGTTGACGTCGTTTCTGCAGCCGCACTCTTGCTGGGATTGTCAGCTCCTGTGGGCCGCTTGCTTAACCTCTCAGTCTGCCGCTGTTCTTTTTCTGGTGTTTCACCAACAGATGTTGGCCCACTGGTGTCCATTCTACAGCCAGAAGACCCAATCGTTACCAGAGAGAAGACCCAATAACTCCACACCCAGTGATCTTCAATAGACCCTAATCCCCAAAAAACCAGGAGCTCAGATACCATAGTCATACACACTCAACTGACCAAAACATCTAAATGATCCTTGAACTCCAATGGACTCTGAAATCCAATTAATCTGGACCAGTGAAGACTTGACCCCTCCAAAAGGCCTCAACACTTAATAACACTGTATTCACAATGAACCCTAGTAACTAATAAACCTAGATCCATCAAGTATCATCAAACCTCAGTAGATCCTGAAACAGGATTTCAAACAAACATCAAGACCCAATAAACCTGCTCTGCCACTGATCCCCAACACCCCAAGAAACCCATTTCGCTTGGATCCCTATTCAAGTTCTTAAACTTCATTTAGTTTAAAAAATTTTCTGTTGTGATTGGACATTGTATTTTTTGACCATGACTCTGGATGTTATATTATGGGCACATGGCTTAGGGGCCAATCTGCAGGTTACCTGGCGGTTCCCTGCAACACCTCTGTGTCGGGGGCATAAGCGGTGGCGTTCTGTGAGGCAGCCGGCAGTGTCGTCTCATCCACAGCATTGCTCTGTGACAACGTCGCCTCGGTGATACCAGGCTTGTCGGGAACCACCTCTGTGTGATGAAGTGTGCTAGTGAGTTCTCTCAGATCACATGCCATCCACCGCCACTTCAACCTCCCTTTCTGCTGCACACATCTCCACAGGCCTGACCTAAAAGCCCTGAGCAATTCAGGTCAAGCAGCCTGCTCAAGGGTAGAACAGCAGAGCCCTTATTAGGCATTCAAACAATCTTCAAATAAAGCTCCGCTTTTTTAATATTCAATTCCGACTGGAACCAAATGCTTATAAATGTCCATGGACACCAACCTGGGTTCATCTGCGCTGACGGATTGCAGTATAAATCAGTGGTGACGTAGATGGCTGCCAGTCCGATCTCTGACTCTGTAATCATCCGAAGGCCCTTCCTGTGACGCGTTTGGACAGGGACAGAAACAGGGTGAAAATATAGCTTCAGGCTTGGAGGCACAGGTATTACTGTGAGACGGGGAAGGTACAATACTTTAAATTTAAAATGTAATTAACCTCTTGATTCTTAGTTCTGGCCCCGATGTGATCTGACAAACTCCCTCTGTCCCTCAGAGCTGCTGAATCCCTTCCAGCATCCAAGAGTGGTTTAAAACCCCTCTCTCTTTGAGAGGCATTTCTCTCCTGACAGCTACACGAGACCAACAGCATCTGCTATGATTAGCTATGAATTTGCTGTTTGAATCTCACTTCTACACACAGCTATTTGAGGGATGCGAACCAGCAACAAGATGATGCTCTCAGATCATCCTGTGTCTATCTAAAGCTCTTCTTCTGCTGCTGATGCAATTGTACGTCACTTTTGAGAAAAGCGCCTGAAAAATTAATACATGTATAAATGCTAAAATAATGCAGAGAAGAAACATTAATAATTACCTTGTTAACCACATCTGTCCAATAATGTTGTAAATACACAGAACAGTGGGGCTCATGTTGACATCAGGAAGGAGGAGGATTACAAGTTCATGCCAAGGCTCTCATACCTCTGCAGGATACGAGCCACCGAGACACTCCACTGCGCTGTGGACGCAGACTGCAGGGCCTGTGAGCTGGCCGTCTCCAAGTCAACCACACACGTCTTCGGTGACTCCAGGAGGGCGACGGGCAGGGACCCCTCCTCCAGCAGCTGGACCCGGCCTCCCCCGAAGGCGATCACTGCGCTCAGACGCTTCAGCTGAGGAAGATTTTCTTCATTCATTATGGTTCAACATGAAGATGCTACCAAAGTTAACGGAAGGGAAAACAGAGTGGGTGATGCTGTCGTCCTGGCTTCTGCTTATTCTATAACTCAGATATGTAGCCTGTAGGTTTCAGGTTCAGATCCCATGCGAAGCCCCACTGATACGCCGCTGAGAAAGGACCTTGACATCGAGATGGTCCGCTAAAGACATCCAGCTGTGTAAACAGTTTATATTTATGTATTCCAGCTATCTACAACGTACTGTGTTGTGTTTTGAATGATCCGTCTAATCCTCAGTGGCATCTTACTTGCTTGGCACCGAGGAACACAAAGGTCTTTCCCTGGAACAGAGTTCGCCGCTGCGGCTTCACACCGAGCTGCACGTCTCTCCTGTCCAAGGACGGCTCGTCTATTTCAGGGCAGAAACTATCACCCGAAAAAAGAAAGGAGGGGGGAAATCACGAGCCTTGTCATTTTTGAGATAAAAGACATTGAGACAAAACAAAAAAAAAAAAAAAAAAACTGAAGCAAAAAGCCACCGTACTGTCCTGCTTTGGGCGGAGCTGTCTTCTGTTGGAGAGCCTTGCGGAATTCCGAGAAGAAGTCCGGCTTCACTATTGGTCGGCAGCAGAGGAGAGCACAGATGGTCTGGAAACCAAAAAGGGAGGGAGGAGCATGAGTGGTTTAGCGGATCACACTGCACCACCAGAAGTCTGCAGGTTTAAATCCTAGCAAGGAACCCTGTGAACATGGTCTGTACAAAACAGGTACAAATAAAAAACCATAAGGTGTTTACATCGTTTTGGCAAATGTATCCAACCCTACTCTGTACTGGTGAGTTAAGACAGGTTCTAAAAACAGAAAGGCAGTTTCTGAAACCTTGATGGTGACTTTGACGGCTGGCATGACCAGGTGAGTGCAGTCCTGACTCCAGCTGCTGACCAGACGGCCGCCCAGCTCCTGGATGTCCTGTGTCAGGGACACTTTTCCCTCGCTGCCCACACATGAGGAACACACAATCAGGGCTTCGTACTCCACCCTGGAGACACAGCAAGGGAAACAAATTGAGGAGATGCCAGATAGAATTGGTCAGAAAGCTGAAACTTGAGGGCTGTTCTTTCAGTTCTCCTCAGAAGAGAACTTAGCCTGAATTATTACCTGAATACATAAATAGGTAAGTGTTGTATTCAGTGAAAGAGTCACGAACCTGAATTTGCTCTGAAAGATCCCAAAGGTGACCAGGTCCCCATGCTGCAGAACCCGCGGCGTACCGCTGTCCAAGCGTGCCTCGTTCACAAACGTGCCGTACTTGGAAGTGTCCTTGATCGTCAGAGTTGGGGCCTGATCCTGGGAACAGCACCGACAAACAGAACACGGTCCGTACAGCAATAATAACAAACAGCAACAGAGTACAGAACGATAGTCACCCCCCAGGTTGTCCTCATAGTGGTCCCTGATCCTGCAAACAAAGTGTGAGATAAATATATGTAAAATAACTAGAATACAGTTGCAATTGTGTAATTTATATTACAGAATGCACTCGGTGGCCATTTCATTAGGTACACGTGGCTGTTTATGTATAAACCTCTCACCCTGTACAGTGACTCTGTACATGGTTGTGCCTCAGTATATAAACACAGAGCTCCAGTTACTGACTGAAAGAGCATTAGAGGGGACCAGAAGTGTGGTCTCAGTGGCTTTGCACACGGTTTGTTCACTGGTGCCGGTCGCTATGGATCCAGGACTTCAGAAACAGCCAAACTTGTGGGATTTTTACACACTACAGTCCCACAAACATGACAGCACTTTACCTTAATTTACTACAGTAGCCTGTAGTGTCGCACCTCGCGGGCAAACAGAGCACCTTTGCGATGAGCTGGAATGCGATGTTAATAGAATCAATGTGTGTCAAAAAATGTGCAGAAACACGAAAGGTGAGAAGCTACCATGGACAAAGAATCCATTGGAAAAAGTCCAGCGTCTTGTTGGGAAATCCCTACTGTTCTGGTGTCAGAAGAGACTCCTCCTGAACAGGTGTACCTTACAGTGGCCCGAGAGTATATTTAACGTGTCATCAGTTACATCTATTAATTATTGTTAATAATAATAATAATAATAATGTACTAACTCCACATCTAGACCAATATTATTTAGCTACACGCACACATATCCCTGTAGTTGTGCTCCTTCTATAATATTTATTTACCGCATTCCCCTCACAGGCCGCCAGTCTGTCACGCACCTGGGTGCGGCTCGTCGGCCCCACGCAGAGCACAGCATGCGCGCGGCTAATGGACTGGTCGTTGTGCAGGAGGATCCAGCAGTTAGTGCGGCCCACGGTGTACTCCTGGCCGGGGAGGAGGCGATGCGGCGGCCCTGAGGGGACAGCGGCGCGGCGTCAGCGGGGGGAGCGACACCTTCGGAACCCAGTCGATTCGACGGCGACTCACCAGCGTTTCCCAGCGGCGACAGGGTCCACATGTCGTCGCGCGGCCGTCCCGCCACTCGGGTTCGCTGTCAGCGCGCGCGGTCTGCCCGGTGTCCCTGCATGCGTCCGCGCGCTCGTCCCACGTCGTCCGGCTGTTTGGCACATGCGAGCACTTCCTCCGCGCGCGCGGGCTCGCTTCCTGCGGTCAAAGTGCACGAGCCGCCGTCGCCACCCCGGTTTGAATGCGTTAAAACAACGTGAGAAATATAATATGAAATGTTTTCTATGCGGCGACTCAATTCAGTGCCAGAATAGTATTTTATTCCCATAAAGCAGGATAACATATTGAAAGTAAGATTTCGGATATTCCAACAGAGGCCAAACGTGATAATTCATAAAAAAAGCACATGACGACGAAAACAGCATGTGTATCTTAGGCTGAGGTTTTTATTAACCACTAAACGCAAATAAACCAAAAACGTGTGAAACCACATTTGCGATGAGACGTCTTAATGCATAATTTGCAGGATAAATCTCCTTGAAAACGATTCAACAGTTGTGCATTTCAAATAAAATTAAATAACACTTGTGGGTAAACATTTGATCAGTTTCACTTTGAATACGAATATTTTTCTCATCTCGCTTCCTCTTTATGGCATATGATTGGCTATTACTATGGAGGGTGGGGAGAGGGGGTGTTATGCTTTACTCTAATAGGCTAGTCCGCATGCCAATCTGTGTTAATACCACCCACCGCGTCCGTCTCACACGCCTCTTCCCACTTGGCTAACTGGGTAAGAGGTCAGATGTTTGTAAACATGGTTCCTCTGCTACTGGGGAGAATTTTAAAGTTTAAAAGCAATGCAGCGTTTTCAAAGACAACTGCATTTTGCAGACGGGTAAGTTTTAATATTTGAATATGTTGCATGGTTGGATCTGTTAACTGATTATGGTATCTTACTGTACATGTGTGAAGTTGTGAAAGACCAAAGTACTTGAAATTTCGTCCACCGTCAAGCCAAATAATCACCATGCACGATGTATATATATATATAAATAGACACACACACACACATTATATATATATATATATATATATATATATATATATATATATATATAGACCTATTGCTGTAGGTCATATTTGTTACCTCTTTTAATTCATCACAATTGATTAAATACTTTTGCTGAATTGTTGGCATGTATGTAGTTCCTACCATTGAGTGCAGAAATGGTGTTTTGCAGGAACACAGCAATAATGCATTTCACCTCTTTACAATGTAGGGGTTCAGTAGTGGGACAAACAGGGTGTGCCAGAACACCCTACCACAGGCTGCTTTCTTCCCTGCCAATGAAGGGGTGATGCTGCCACCATGTGCCTTTGCAAACAAGGTGGCCTTCATCACTGGAGGGGGCACGGGACTGGGCAGGGGGATGACCACAACACTGTCAGCACTGGGTGCTCAGTGTGTCATTGCCAGTAGGTGTGTTTGCACTCACTCCTCTGCTTGAAGTCTGACTTGAACTGACTGAACTTAGGAAAGACTCTGTTTTATTGACATGTTGTAGCTGTTTGGCTGTCACTGTCTGGGTGAATGTAATTTCTGCAGCTGGATTCTCCACGTGAGTTTATATTTACTGTGACACTGTGCTCAGTTTTTGCAACAAGAGAGTGTGAGAATGTCAACAGCGCAGCTCTTCTTAGCAACTAATATCTTTTTTTTTTGTTTGTTTTTCAGAAAGCTGGATGTTCTCAAGCAAACTGCTGAGGAAATAACAAAGCAGACTGGGAACAAGGTACAGCTCTGTGTGTTTGGCTCAGTGTTGATTTTAAGAACCCAAATATTGGGGGAGCTGAGTCAAAAGAAACTCTTCAATTTTCTCATTGTTGCCAGTAACAACAGATTGACACGTGTTCTTATTCTTCTTTTTAATCAAATTAAATGTTTAGGTTCATGCTGTGCAGTGTGACGTGAGGGATCCGGCTTCAGTGGAGGCTGCGGTGACTGAACTGGTCAGCGTGGCAGGGCTCCCTGATGTACGTGAGCAGAGTTCCTGTGCTCAGGGTTCCATATGCCAGTTGCTTGCAAAATGTTGCCTTTGCATTTAACTGGACGTAGGTGTTTGTGCTTACAAGTTAACAACTCAAGTTCTCTTTGCCTGATGGTTTCCGTCAGGTTGTGATAAACAACGCTGCCGGAAACTTCATCTCGCCCTCCGAGAAGCTCTCTGCCAACGCCTGGAAAACGATAACAGACATTGTCCTGAATGGCACCGCTTATGTAACCCTGGAGATCGGAAAGCGGCTGATAAAAGCAGAGAAAGGTAAGGCAGTTCCTGCCCATGTTCAGTGGATGTTCAGCGCCTCACCCATTGCTGTGGAGATGTGTATTAAATTCCATTTGTTTAAACCTTCCAGCCACTAGAGGGGAGTAAATGTCTCATTGCAGTCATGTTGTTTTATTCATTTATTCATTCATTCGTTCGTTCATTCATTTATTATCAAAAACCTTTTGTCCGGTACAGTAGTACAGTAGTCAGCAGCCTATTCCAGAAGTGTAGGGTGGCAGGCACGGTCCACCCTGAAAAGGGTAAAGGATAAAAATAGGATAAATGATAAGGATAAGGATATAGGAGAGTCAGGGGCAGCATCACCTCAGTAAAGACTTGTTCACATAAGAAAGACAACTTAAAAGTGAAAAACTGACAGTGAAAGAGACCAATGACTTGTCACAACAAGTGATAGCCCCCCCCCCCCCCCTTCCCCGGGCCTGTCTGTTGCTCAAGGCCTGGGGCTTATCTTAGAGTGTTGTCTTTCTTTGCTGTCCGGGGGGTGGGGGTAATTTCACGTGAGGGGTGGCGAACGGAGTCCAGAAATGCCCTGGTGTTGTCTTCAGTTCATTGTGGGGAAACTCATTGTTCTCTTTCCTCTCTGCTGTTGATTGTTGGGTCACAACTGGAAAAATGCAGACCGTAACACAGGTTCCCCTTAATTGACGTTTATGGTCCTGGCTTTTCTGTCTTCTTTCTCTGCAGACGTGAAAATCATTACAACTGGGGCTGAGCTTCGTTTCTCGGCTTTTATGTCGATACTCAGTAAACGCGCTGCGTTTTGGTATATCGATCAGAAAGTTTTTTTTTTTTTTTATTTTTTTTTTTTTTCACCTCTTGAGTCAAATATATTGTCGTGTAAAACAATCTGCGTGTCCGATGTATTAATATAGGATTGTGGACCAAGTAGTTCCTGGCAAGGTGACCCGAGGCCACATCTGTATAATAATGTCTTAGGTTGCACACCTAGGACCACTTAAATATTTGTGAGATTTCTTTGAATTGTTTTCTCGCTGTGGGTTTTGACAGCAGTGGAGATTTGTATGATTTAGAACTTTTTTTTTTTTTTTTTTATCATCACATCAGTTGCTTTCGCTGTGTCATGAACGCCACCCTGCCTATATGATGTGGCATACGAAGATGTACACATGTAATATGAACATTTAGTCACGTTCAGGTTCAGAGGTAACGGTTATGTTTTACAGGAGCCGCCTTCTTGGCCATCAGCACCATATATGCAGAGAGTGGCTCCGGGTTCGTGGTCCCCAGTGCAGCCGCCAAGTCCGGAGTGGAGACCCTCTGCACGTAGGCCTTTGTTTTATCTGTAATTTCCTGACAAGAAGCTGTTTGTCACAGTGACGTGTGTGTCTTACAGCTGTTTATCTAATGCTTTTTATACAGTGTATATATATATTTGGTGTATTTAAATAGTTCCTGTTGCCCTCTGACGTTGCCCTACGTTAAGTACCATGTTAAGCACCTTTAAGTGGATTAAAATCTGTATAAATTCAATGGCCCATTTTGTAGGAAATCTGGAGCTTCAGGAAAGAGAGCTACTGGCTTTGGTTGAAGGTGCATGAGAACCCCACCAATGTGGTTCAGTTTTTATTGTTATTTATCTGACACTTTTTTTCTACAAAGTGACTTTCAGTACTAAGCTGTTGACGCTGATTTACGCATTTATACACCAGGGTGTTCTTACTGTGTCCGTTCAGGGAACGTACCTTAATCTAGGGTACTACAGCAGAGGGAGAACCTGGCTCCATAGATTGCAAGGTGATGTTCTAACCAGCATCCCACCTGCTGGCCCTACTTCGGGTGGAATGATGGGGGGCGGGGGGGGTATAGACATACAATATCAGTTTTCTTTATTCTGGTTACCTGGTACCTTGTGTTATGAAAAAATGTTTATTCCTTCTCAAACCACATGTGGTGTAGTTGCTTGTGTATGTAAATATGTATATTACATGTAAAATACTTCTTAAGGGGGACAGCACTGTGAGGGAGGAGACGGAGGAGCTCAAGACAAAAAAAGAATAAATGAACCATTAAATGCTCACGGAGACAGTCTGTTAACTCCTCTGAGACTCTTGGCTGGCAAGTTGGACATGAGCTCTTGGGTGCTTGGTGTCTTGTTGCCGTACTTGAGATGCCAGCGGGTCGGAGAGGGGCAACTTTCCAGCCACTTAGCCGGCACCTCCCACGGGCCATTTTCCCCTAATGGGATCGCTCCAAATCTGACCCCTTTCCGAACTGTCTTCGCTCAGGCTGTGTTTTAGCGAGAGAAAGAGTCACGGTCATTTATGCTCGGCACGTCCTCGGGGGGGGGGTCTCTTCAGTGCTGTCTGTGATCTGGGCCTTAACAATCGATAAGGGGCAATTTAACCGTACAACTGTGTCGTGGATGAGCATGATGAATTTGCACAAAAACAACCTGTTTGCCGATTTTGGCTGTATGTAGCTCCTACCGTGTGACTTCTGGGATGAGGTGGTGGGACCTTTGGGCCTTTAATGCAGTTTAATGAGGAACAAGACGGTGCATTTCTCATTCTCATTCATGTTTATTGTTTGTGTGTGTCACTCCCGCAGGTCTTTGGCAGCCGAGTGGGGCCGATACGGAATGCGGTTCAATGTGATTGCGCCAGGACTAATAAAGACCAAGGTGGGACTGCTCATTTCACCCAGTTGCCTGGGAGCGTTCCCAGCTGGACATTTGGGCAGTCGTATGACATGCCACAGTTTGAGAGACTTCCTCTTTACATGTGTGTTACAAACATTTGCTTGTGGATCACTAATAACCAGCATCACCTGCATTCTGTTGTTGCCTTTGTTTACATTCTCAGTATTGTGTTCTACTACATCTTACTTTGATACAGTAGGACAGAATTGTCCTGGAAACTGTAAGTCTAACAAATGTGTGGCGTGAGTTTGAGTTTTTTGCAGTGAGATTGCGTTATTCCCAAGTTGCCGTCAGAAAATGTTATGTTATATTTATATTTTACTCCTCCGTTTAACGGCTGCGTAATTAAAACGTGTTGTACCTGACAGTACACGCGCTGTGTACTGTGTGTTTCGGGGGGANATATTTTACTCCTCCGTTTAACGGCTGCGTAATTAAAACGTGTTGTACCTGACAGTACACGCGCTGTGTACTGTGTTTCGGGGGGGAATTTTTTCATCACGGTCCATTTGTCGTTGCCATGGCTGCAAAGGGTGCCTTCAGCCGCCTGGACCCAACAGGCATGTTTGAGAAGTCGATGCTGGAGAAGGTCCCGGTGGGTCGTCTGGGCACCCCTGCTGAGTTGGCCAACCTGGTAGCCTACCTGTGCAGCGACTACGCCTCCTGGGTGTCGGGAGCGGTGAGTATGCCGGAGCTGTAACCTTGGCAACAGAGATCCTCAATAGGGACTGAGGTGACGGTCACGTGGCTCCTGACCTTGGAGCAGCAACTGAGCTTCGGTGGGTATGTCTGTCGTCATAGTTACCTGTAAAGGCTGAGGAACAGGCAAATTTGGGTATCAGTAGACCTGTGTTTATGGCGCTTTGCTGAAAAGTCAAAGTTTTATTATTTATAAAGAGTATACATTAAACATGTAGAGGGACATTGTGACACTTAAACAACTTGATCTTCATATCAGTCATTTATCCGCCTCAGACAGGAGACGCTTCGGCAGTTTCCGTCAATCATTCAGGACAACAGATCTATCATTACTGTGTTTTTACTCACTTGATCGTTACTTCCTTTTAACCACCAGGTTATAAGGATGGATGGAGGCGAGTATGTATCCATAGCCGGGGAGTTCAACAGCCTGAAGAAGGTCGGTCTTAAATATGCAAACGTCACCTATTCTACACCCTCTTTTTTGCTACCCTAATGAAAATGTGTGATTTCCTCCTTTCCAGGTCACTAAAGAGCAGTGGGCTGTGCTAGAGTCTATGATCAGGAAGACCAAGGGCTCATAAGGGAAGCTCTCGCCCATCTCATACCTCTGAAGCCCAAGTACGAGACCCTCGGGAGGCTTCACAGGAAGCCCAGTTGAGATTATTTGCCTGGTTGTGATCCACCTGAACTCTTAGGACTGAGTTCTTTTTTGGAATTTTTTTTTTTTTTTTTTTTTTTTTTTTGTGTGCCGCTACCGTATTTTTACACGGTTCATTATAACTTTAAAGCCTTATATTTCAAAACCAGACTTGTGAAATAAAATTTCTAGTGTCTTAGTGCTATATGTCTAATGTGTAGTTATTGGGTTATTTAAATGGCACCTGGTAAAACTGCGATATGTTCAATGTAAACAGCCCCTAGTTGCAAAACCCTTAACTGATTGATAAGTTGAAGTTTTGCGGGGACAGACATTATTTGTTTATTATATTTGTTTATATAAATATATTTATATTTATTTGTATAACATGTTTATTATTACTGTTTGTAGTTTTTTTGCAGCACCAAAGTGCAATTCTTCCAACCATTCCTTACTAATAACTGCTTGTCCAGGGATGGACTCTGAACCACCATGACCATCCACTGGACAAGCAGTTACTGAGGATGAACTGGCATATCCAAATGTCTGACAATAAGTCAGATGGAGCTGCCATCATGGTGCCAGACATAGTCCCGTCTTGCTGTTTCCCTGTGTTGAGACTGGGAACTGTGAGCCATCTGGCCACCTTCAAGCGAGGGGGGGGGGGGGGGCAGCTGGTACCCCTGCAACAGCAGCGCTCATGAAGACATCCCAGTGACGGAGGATCTGTACCGCGTAATTCCACGGTCCATGAGACGAGGCAGGAATTTGTTATGCGATTTCGGACACTCTCCGCCTCCAGCACATTAGTGCCACTTAATTATTTAATCCATCCGTTCGTTTCAATTTGCCGATTATGGTCACAACCTCCCAGCCACCTGATTCATGGAATGAGGTCACGCCATTTGGTTTTTGATTATGATTTTGGTGCTTCTTTGAAATCTTTCCAGGGTTTGTTAATATCTTGCAGGACGAGCTGCTTATGATCCCCAGCAGACTGATGGATTTGTTGTTGCTCCCCATCTGTCCGTTCAGCTCAGTCATCCATCGGGTTCATTGCCTGCCAGCAGATGAATCTGCAAAGCGCGGTAAACGCTCATGACTGGGGTCGTTTGCTGTTATTTAAGGTGAAATGCATCTTATTTTCTTCGACAGGGTTGGCTGTTGATCTTTCACCTCCTAGGGGAGGTGCCAACTGCGAAATGCTATTCTGGAAATCAGCGCATCACGATGGGCCAAGACCCCCTCAGGTGTAACGTTCATCACCTGGGTGCAACACGGTAAACATAGCCCACGCATAATGTAATCATTCATTCTCAGACGTGATAATGTGAATAGGGGGACGGTGGGCAGTAGAACTAGACAACGACGTACATTCAGCTTCTTACAATATAATATATCATGAGGAGCGTAGAATAAGGTGCAGATACAGTGGTTTAGACGTGCAGTGTGAGTAATTGTAAAATGATTTGCGTATGAAATATTAAATGTGGTCAAAGTACATTTTATGAGTTTATGAAGGTGGTGCAAGAAGGAGCACTGCTGTCTCATGGCACCTGGGCTGTTGGTCATTCAAATCCAGCTCGGTCTGTGTGGGCTTTCTTTTGGTGTTCTGAATTCCACTCCAGCAGTCCAAAGACATGTTTTGTGTTAATTGGTCACTCTAAATTGTGCTTAGTGTGTGTGTAGCCACCCTATGGTGGACTGGCATCCCATTCAGGGCACAGTTTCCTAGCCTGGTGTTCAGGGACTTCTCAATAGCTTCTGGGCCACCGTGAGCCTGACCATGAAAAGTGGTTGAGGATAAAGGATGGATGGTTAGAGAGTTTGAGAGAACAGGAGAGTGTTTTATGTAGGTCTCGGGTCTGAAAGGACTTGAGTGGAAAGAAATGATTTCATGTTTTCATCCAAGTTTATCAGTGGATTCCAAATGCTTTGGCTCCATCTATCAATCATACAGTTGTTTCATATAGTAGATCGGGAGGAGAAAAAGAGAAAACCCACAATAGCTTATGAATTTTACCCAAATGGAAGCATCAATTTTTTTTGGCTGCCTTCAGGGTTATTCTTATGCATTCATATGTATTCTGTTATATATATGTACAGTATTGGGATCTAGGCCTCCAGGGCTTTCATATCTGTGTCCAACACTGAGCGAATTCTTCAATTGTACTTAGCTATCCAGCTGTTTAGATAGAGCCGCATTCGGGCAGGAAAAGAGAACACAATCAGATCGCCTGGTGGAGGATATGGTATTATTACGATATTGATGTATTCTACGTTGTGCATTAAAATGAAAAGCTGCCTGCGGCCTGTCGTGAGAATGGATTTCCCTCGGCTCATCCTCGTCCGCACGCGTCTCTTCATTTTCAGTAAAGCGCTGGTTTCCGTGCCCCGGTTCACCTCCACATTGCACCCATAAACCGCCCCCCCCTCCTTCTTTGCGCAGCTGAATGAATGTGGCACGTACCTGGTACCTGGCGCCCGCCGCCCACAGCCCCCCTCTCCGAGATAACGGCTCGCTGTATATTTACCGGCTTTGCAGCGGGGATTGAGGAAAGGGGTGGAGACCGGCCAATTATAAGATAAGATTGCCATACTGTTGTAACTGTTGCGGCGTCGATAATGCCCTTTATCGACCTTTAAACCCCCCCCCCCCCCCCCCCCCCCCCCTCCATCACATTCTGCAGTCCTTTTCATCTGAGAAGGAAGCTAGCACTTGTGCCAAGGTTTGCTCAGCTTGCCACAAGCTGGAGCGGGTTTGAACTGCTGCTTGCATTNGATTCGCTGAGACCCGTTTGTACCAGTTTGCAGTACCATCCTGCAGGAGGGAGCAATAATTTGGAGTGTAAACCTTACATGTTCCTTCCACCCATCCATTCATCCATCCATCCATTATCATTAACCATGAGATCATGGTTGGGGTCAAGGAGGTCCAGAGCCTATCCTGGAATCACTGGATACCAGGCTATGAAACCACACCCTGAGTGGGACACCAGTTCATCACAGACCTTGCATGTTATCAATAGTAAAATAGTGACAAATTATCATGAAATTTTATCTTTTTTCACTGGCTGAACGTTATCTTTTCCCCATATCTATTATATTTTATTGTATTATCCCATTTGGTTTTTTCCAAGAGCTACACTTTGCAGAACTGAGATGAACATGTGCTGATGTTTCCTCAAGGGCAAATACTATTATAGTTATTCAGTCAGTGGTGCTTTCTGTAGCGCTATATGGACCTGAAAGCTGGGCAATGAAGGAGGAGGACAGGAGACACCTTTGAACTGTGGAAAATGAGGAAACCTTTAAAGATACTTAAAAATACCATGAACAACCAGACAAAACAAGATGGATGTTAGATTAAGTGAAACAACAGCTTTCACTGGAAGCACAAATGATGAGACTGAGGTTGTCATACTTTGGACAGGGTATGAGAAGGTTGGGTCCTCTCAAAAAGATGGAGGAAAAAGAAGAAGAGGGTGAGCAGTAAGCAGGTTGATGGACTCGGCCACAGTGATGGTGGACATTTCAGCACTGAGGTCACGAGTGGTGGACCGAACTTTCTGAAGCAACTCTATATGCGGTCAACAAGAATCAACGTCAGTTCACTGACTGCTACTTCTTAACTCCTTAGCTGTGGTAGCAGTTTTATTTACCCAATAAACTGGCCTGTCTGTTTAAAATTCAATCTTAACAGTCAAACTGTCCAATGTGACCGGTGTGTTTTGCTGCAGAAGATCAGTTATTTCAGGGAGCTCTTCCAACCAATTATGGACACCCCCTCCCATCAGTTTTAGTCATCTCCAAGAGTGTGTCACATACTGGAGTCCAGCTGTTCTTGAAGACGGCAGACGTGTTCCTCAGATTCCCTCCCCGGCAAGATTTACGAGAAACCCAAGCAGCCCCGGGATGGACAGCTGGAGGTGGGTGGAGGAACAGCTGGTGACCTTCGGAGGGAGGAGAGGAGAGCACAGCAGTCTGTAGCTCTGTTGGTGCTTCTTGGTTTTTGTCACCTGGTGCCAGGTAGCGTGGAAGTTAATCGGACAGATTCATAACCTGATGGTTACAAGGCTACTTGTATCTGCTCGTCGTCAGTGACTGGTTGTCTAGCGCAGGGTCACGGTGGTCCAGAGCGTGTCCCGGAAACACAGACTGTGATGCCACTTCGTCACAGGGCAGTCTCGCCACACGCTTCCCCTCGCACACAAAAACACACTAAGGCTGATTTAAAGAGAGCCAGTCCACCTGAAACACATGTCCTTGGACCGTGGGAGGAAGCCAATGCAAACATTGAGAACGTGGAAACTCCACATAATGCAACATCTACAGAATTTTAATTCTGAGGTTTGAATGCGGCACATTGTTGAGATACTACGTTCACAGTTATGTTATGTGGGGTCTTAATTTTTTTTTTTTTTGTAATTTTTTTACTTTTATTTAAACACAATTCTCTACAAATTGAAATTAATTAGCAAAATGTTTGGATTGAAAAATAAAACATGCTGACCATTTCAAAGTTTTCTTCTTTTCTGCTTCTTATAATAATAATAATAATAATAATAATAATAA
>UFQX01001420.1:0-49200 GCA_900497675.1 Arapaima gigas | reverse complement strand
TTATTTTTGGAACCATCCTCGCTTTATAGCATTTTTCGCACAGGTGCCTAAGACTTTTGCACAATACTGTAGCTAAACTAAGGTGATTCTTGAGTAGGCAGGATGTTGAGAAGCTGGTTCATGCCTTTGTTTCAAGGAAGATCACCTACTGTAACGCTTGTTTTAAGCTGTCCATACCACACCATATCGAGGCTACAGTTAGTACAGAAAGCTGCTGCTAGAACTATCACTCGAACCAGGAGGTACGACTATATAACACAGGTTCTGAAGTCTTTGCATTGGCTTCCTGTTAAATATGGATTAGACTGTAAAACCTTACTCTTGATTTATAAAGCAGCGGTTAGGAGGTCTAAAGACGGAGCATAGCAGGCTTGGAGATAGAGATCTTACCTTTGTGCATTACCTTTGATCATCATGTGCTGTTTATCGTAAAGTACCTGTTGATCGATAAGACTACAGTAGGAAGATGTGCCTTTAGACATAGAGCACCAAAGCTTTGGAACAGTTTTTTAGATGCTGTCAGAAACTCCCCTTCTGTCTCAGCCTTTAAACCCAGACTTGAAACTCATTTCTTTGCGTTGGCATATCCAACATAACTAATGATAAATCCTGCATGCTTCATATCTGTGTTTCTCTTTTTGGGTAAAATTCTGTAGTCTCTTTATGTCAGAGTCTAACCCCCTCCCTTGTTCTCTTTGAATTTCTTTGTATCACAAGTGCAGATTTTTGACACCCCTTCCACTGATCAGACCACCTGAGAGACCAGCATCCCATGCTGCCTGGAGCTGAGCACCCATGAAATGATGGACAAGAGCAGTACACCTGCACCTCAATAATCAATTTATTTACCTTTTACTGGCTAAAACAAACAATGTTTAAAGCACTATTGTCTTACTTGCCTCCAACTATTGGCACCATTTATAGATGTAGAACGCCTAGGAGGGCAGTTTGCTGACTAGAGGTTTATTTTTCTCCCCTCACCTTTTTTGGTTGGGAGCTTTTTTTTCCTCTCCTCATGTACCTGTAGGTTCACCTTATTGCACTTTTACCCCACATAGTTCCTTGTATTATTAAATGCATAGACAATCTCTTACCCGCTGGCTTACTTTATGTCTGTTATATCTGTTCTGTTATTCATTATGTAATTATGTGTGGCAAGGAAGAGATTGTGCCAAGAACAGATGTCATACAGCATAAATGAAAAACACACACAGAGAATGCCCTGCCTCCATGGGGGAGGGTCCAGAATGTTCAGTGCAAGAGAATTACAACAGTATTAATAAGGAAGAAGCAAAATTTTAATTTCCAAACATGCAATATGTATGAGCACTAAAAAGTTATGGCATGAGCCCTATATCAACACTAAACGAGACATCATTAAGCCAGATATTACTGTACTTCCCCTAAATCACCCTTGTCAAAATTACCCAGTTGTGTCAGTGGGTAAATCAGTGTAAGTTTATTTAGAGAAAGTCCTGCATTGTAACAATTTTTATAGATGTTCCTTCAAGGCTGGACAGTTCCTAATTACAATGAGCACCTCTGTCTGCCTAGTGCCTGGCCTTGAGTTGTGAAGGAGGTCTGCTCTGTCCCACAGAGCAACACCCAAAACTAGAACTTTGCTCCCCAGTCCCCCCTGTCCAGAAGCTCCCAAAACACATTTCAAGGGCCATCAGTGCAAACAACTTCATTTTGTTTGTTGTGTGAAAGTATTACCTTCTCTGCTGTTTGAGGAGGGTGTTACTGCCTTTTTACTGGAGCCTTGTAATGTTTGTAATTCTGCTATCCATGCATATGAAACCCTGAGCTGCAAACCTAAAATTCCCCTATCGTGAACTTTTGTGAGTATGGTTCCAGAAGTGAACATTACCAGATGTCTTTGCCATTAACTTCCATTGCTGAGGATTAGTATTATTGTTATTCATTTATCTGACTTTTCTCCAAGGTGATATTCAATGTGAGGCTTTTATACCAAGCGATTTACACTGATTAACCCCCCTGTACACCCTGTACCAATTCAGGACAACAAAGGGAACTGTAGCAAGAGGTGGGTTTCTGCAAGGTGACAGGTTTAAACAGTATTTTTATCTATTTAACGTTCTATTGTTGCTAGTCAGGAAAGTCAGTTGGTTTCATATCAACATGCATTATTTTTGCTCAGACTTGCTCACCTTTGTAATAGGGGAAGAGTGCATTCTGGATCTGCTCCCTGGGTTCCAGACGCCCTGAGAGCGTGAGGGAACGCATTCGCCGTGGGCTCCGCAGGAGTGCGTGTCGACGTGGTCCTAGCACACTCAGCTGTTTCATGCGCCGCTCCTTAGACCGCCGGTTCTGGAACCACACCTGAGCAATGATAAAGATGTCTATATAAATGGGTAACTTGCTTGTGAATTGTTTGGAGACAAGCAACAATCATTTTTACTGTACAGTTTAATGTAAAATACCATGCTCAAAGGTACTACAGAAGGAGGTGGGGATTTAAACCTGGATTGTTTGAAGCTCAAGCTGGCAGTTCTAACTGCTACACTTTCTGCTGCCCCATACCAACAATAATAATAGAGAATATGAAGTTATCATTAAAGGACATTAAACTCATTATCCACTAATGTTTTCTATGTCACATTTGTACCATCTTTAGCGAGGTTTATTTTTCCAACAGATGCATCCAGGGTGACTTGCACTGCTAGATACACTGCACCACTATACTCCATGGGCTCGTTCACACAGCATAGCCATGTCGAAAAGTGTGAGATAAATGTAACGTAACAACACACACACACAGACTGTGGTGCACACAGACACGGATTTTCAGTTGTTGAATAACTTTGCAATTAAAAGAAAAGGTGCAATGGAAATGTAATATAAAAGAAAGTAAGGATTCATGGCATACAAGAGAGAAATGCATGTGAGAGCACACACATAAAGAGGACAAGGGAAGGTACACAAAAAAAGCAAAGAGAATGCCCCGCCCCTTTACAGGGGGCACATGGCATCAGCACTGGAGAGATGAGAGAATGAGGATTATTATTATGAGCACAATATCGAAACTGTGTTAAGCGGGGTACTAATGTACTCCTTTGTGAATAATTTGCTGTTATTGTTATAACTGATTGTTAATGAAACCTGGGACAATCTGCCAGCAGCCACTTTGGTGGTTCCAACCTGTAACATGTATGTAGTGATATTGTTAAAATACACAATAGTGTGTCCTAGATTCACACCTTTACACTACCAACTGCCTATGTTGTTATTACTGAACTCTCTGTCAGGCATAGTGACGCAATAACATGGAACATTACAGCCTGGACAGAAGGAGGGCCCTCACATTAATGGTAAGCTGCAGGAAATAACAGCTATGACTGTAGGTTTTTTAAGTTTTATATTTTTGTTTAAATAACAAACAATACACATATAAATGCAAGTATCATGAGGCCCCAGGATTGGCGGGGTCCTAGGCACTTGTCTATCTTTGCCTAATGGTAAGTTCACCCATGAATTAATTCATATTTATGATTTTTTTTTTTTAAAAAACCATTAAAAATCAGTGCATAGGTTCATAATTTGACAAATTATAAAGTATAATATCTACTGATCATCATAATGAGCAGCAGATCTACATATGAACTAATTCAGTTTCTATAACTGGAAGACATGAATACAATTTTGGAAACATTAAAGGAGTAGTCCGTTGTTCTTGTTTTACACCTACTTCTCCATTATTATCATTACTTATTATAAGTTCATTATTAATTCATGATCAATTTATTAACAGATCATTATTAATTTGTTCATTATGAGTTCATTATATATTTCATTTGCAGTTCATTATGAATGGATAGTTTATTATTACACCATTATTATTAGATAATTATATTATTTTGCTGATGCTTTGCTCTCACAATATTAAGGGACTAGCAGTAATTTACTCATTTATATGGAAGAGTAATTTTTACTGTACCAAAAAACAAGAAATTGCTACCAAAAGAGGTCAGACTCGGACCTGGGTCCTTCCAGCCAAACAAATCACAGATTAGTTAATTATTGGCCTTTCATTGCTAAATCGGTTATTTTTCTTATTGGCACAGTAATACTGGTTCATAATAATAATAATAATAATTATTATTATTATTACTGTTATTATTATTGTTATTAACAACAATAATTTTATTTTTAATGAATAATAAACATTAACCTGGATGACGCGCATGCTGAGGCCGGTCTCCTGTGCCAGCTGCTCACGCGCGTGTCTCGTGGGCTTAGGCGTGGTGGCGAACGCGGCCCGCAGGGTCTCGAGCTGCTTGGCCTTGATGGTGGTCCTGGGTCCCCGCCGTTTGGCGCTCGCGCTCTGCTCCTCGTGCTCCGCGATGGCCGTTTCTCTGTCAGACTGAGGGCCGGTTTCCGTCTCCCCTTCGGCGCCCTCCTCCGGGGGGTCGCGCGAGTCCGGGGACGAACTGGGGTCACTGCACGTAACGGCTGAGCACACAGAATACATATCAGAAATAATCGAATGCAGGGATTCCATAGTGTCCGAAACTGTAACTGTAATTGAAATACAACAGCGTCTAAAAGGCTGTTACACTTTGACGTGGGATGTGACGGCCTTTTAACCTGCTTTAAGAATCATAACATTGACTTTGTCACATCAAACAAAGTTTATCGCAGATAATCGCCGCTACAAGGCCGTTATAATGAGTCCTGGTTAACAAATGAATAAAAACTTGTAACAATAGTTATTTGAATCCAATTATATTCTAAATGTACGTTGTATTTTCCTTGAACCCAACTCAATTTTCCTCAGTAATTCCCAATATTATTTAAATGCCTACATAATCCCAAATAAATCGACATTTAAAAAGTAAAAATACTGACTCGGGTTTGTTTAATGGAAAAGCGAGACGGACATGCTTACTAATTTTAAATTAAACTAAGACTCGCACACTGAACGGAAATGAAACTGACTGTACGGTACTGTACGGTACCCCGCGGTGCGGTTTTCGGGATTTTGCGGAACTCCGCGGCCTGTGTGCTCGTACCTGAGGGCAGGATAGCGTCCTTCTCTGCGCCCCCGCTCAGGAAGTCGTCTCTGCACAAGAACCGGCCGTCGTCCAGCACGTAGAGCTCGTCCCCGGTGGACAGCTGCCGGCGGCAGAGCGCGCACGTGAAGCAGTGTAGGTGGAAGACGCGGCCGCGCGCTCTGCGCACCAGGGCGCTGGGAGGTATCCCGAGGCCACAGCGCGCGCACCGCGTGCCGAACAGCCTGGGGGCGACATCATGGAGCGTCGTGACGCACAGCGAGATCAAAACTGGAGCAAAATACAAGATGGAACAGAGCAAGACCAACATGGGACAGAAAAACAAAGAAACAGAACGGAAACCTGCATGAATAAAATGGAACCAAAATGAACCAAAAGAGAAACGAAATGGACAAAATGAAGCAAAAAAGAACTAAATGATACATACAATGGAACAGAAATGAAACCGAAATGAAGAAGGTTGAGGAGAACTGACTAGCGAGAAGCAGAACACTGGGTTAAATAATAAAAACAATTTTTAAAATCTCCATTAAAATGATTACAAACGAGAGAGGATCCGATATGTTTCTGCTGTTCGCAACTCTCACTAATTTCGACTTTATTTTCATTTTTTTTCAGGGCAACATTTAGTTGGGAAACGTTTAATTTATGGGCTATTTAAATGTATTTTTCAGTTGTAAATATTTGCTGAAGGAAAAATGCATTCCCTAAATTAGGATTTGCTATTAAAATGGACTCAACGGCATGATTTTTGGATTTTATTTAACCAATTTTACACACATGAAGTAGCGAAAATGTACCTGCAAAAATACACGACGCCATAAGCTATAACAACTTTGTACCCAGTAGTGTCCATTTAATGCTAAATATTTTACATTTAACTGATTTCCAAAGTATAATTTTTATTTTAATGCAGTCTGAATGTAGAAGAATTAAGAACGTGTGAACAGATACTTATGTACAACATCTGTCGTGAGACATTTTCCGCGGTTCTTCTCATATATTTACACTTGATCGTTCGGGGCTGGCAACCAAGAGTAGCGAATTCAATGTTTTTTTTTTTTTTTAATCACAGAACAAACACATATGTGGTTCCTATTATACACCCAGTTAATGCAAATAAATATACAATGTCCAACTTTGTCATGTTTTTGCACCGAAAGTCTATATCATGATACCGTACAAATGTTTTCATTTATGTAATGTAGCTATTATTTATGAAATATGAGGTATGGGGTAAATATTTTTGTGTGCAAGAAAGTGCGTTTTTCACATTTAATACAGCATATTTTCATGTTCCATAACTATAAATAAACAGTTATTATACCCAATATAAACAAGGTTTAATCGTTGTAATCAAATAATGAGACAAATCCAACACGATTTATGTAGAACTTCTTACATCAGTTAATCTTTGCGTTCTACAACATTTCTTCATCGGATGTGTGTTTCTTTCACTGGAGTATTTACACGGTAATGATTTTGTATTAAATGTATGTCTTTAATCTAGCGGTGTACTGGTACATTTAAAAATAATAGGAAAAAAAACAGCTGGATTATTATTATTGCGGTTTTTGTTACAAACCACTTTAGTCTCTACAGTTATTCTTGTTACTTGTTATTAGTTAGTAGCTGGGGTCAGGACTCACCTGAAGAAGTCCTCCTTGCAGTAGAGCTTCCCGTCCCTGGAGAAGCACCTGTCCGTCAGGTGACACTGACATTCACAGCACTGCACGCACGCCGCGTGCCAGGCGCTGTCCAGCACGTGCAGGAGGAAGCGGTCCAGAATGGGCCTCTCGCAGCCGGCGCACTGGACCATGGTCCCCAGAGTGGCTCCTCCTCTTCCTGGTCTTCTTCTTGGGAATGGTTTCTCAGAATCTCATCTCTGATCCCTTCGTGGCGAAATAAATAAAAGAAACAGAATCGCACGATGTCCCTAGTTTGTCTCGCGCTTGATGTCCGAACAGGTGAATATCTCCAGGTGTGGGGAGGGCGCGCACGGACACTCTGAAGGTGGGAGATGGCAGTGGTGAGTGGCGGGTCCGCAGAAGAAAACAAATCAGAGAAGATGAAACAAACTGTGAAGAGTTTCAGTAATAATTATATTGTCAATAAATAAATAATCTAAATAAACACAACGCAAGTAAATGGTCAATACAGACGAGTATCCACAATGTCAGCAGAAAGGAGGCTCCAGAATGACACGTGTATCTCCACGGTGAGACCCTAAAACATATAAAGGTCAGTTTCTTCTTCTGTCACCGAGGTTCCTCCAGATTCCTCCACCCTAACAGTCCAGGTCCAAGGGGTTCTGTGGGGTTCACACTGTGCGACGCTCTGCATCTTCCTGAGCATCCTGAACAAGAGAGCCTTATTCACAGCCCCGTGACATCATTGACTGTTGGAGCCAATCAGCACTCTGAGTTTTTTTATACAGCGTCTCCCTTAAAACTCTCTTAGACCCAAAAAGTAAATCGGATACATTTTAATACAGATAATACAGTTTAAAGGTAAACAGTTGCACCTGTAAAAACCTATTTAAGGAAATTGATGAGGTGGACAGGCGGTCTCATCGGCAAATTAGGCAATTGATGCAAAAGTTCTCAAGTGGCTGTACTGAAATGATTGTGAGCAGGTGTGATCATGTGACTATCCATGAACAAGCAAGCACACGTTTCATTAAATCATGTTCACCTTCTATAAAATGTATACTAATAAAATAAGACCCAAAGGTCCATTACGACGACACGTTTCCTTGCATATGGTCCACATACAGCAAAGAGCACTATTTCAAATTTGCTCTAATGCACAGGTGAATCAAGGTTACACTAAACGTTCATTTCCACATGATCTAGTGTATGTATCGTTTTCTTTAATAATGTCCAGTTCAGCCGGAACCCGCAACACGGCGCTATGAGGCAAAAATATGGAACGACAGAAACATTATAGCGGAACGAGGCTAACGGAGATATTTTTCTCATGGGAAAAAAAACATTAATCTGGACAGAAGGCCGCTAATTTCCCTTCCTGGCGCTAAATGCAGCTAATAGCAGGTATGAAAATATAAATATATAAGAGAAAAAGCGATTATTGTTGTTGCTATTATTGTTGTTGTTGTTGCTGCCTGCAAACAACTCTGTGATCCTCTTATTAATATAATGAATTAATATACAGTATGGTATGAATTGGATAACATCTTATCATATAAATGTACATATGATTTTATGATATTATTATTCCTTTCCCGCTAAAGAATTCAAGCTAGATTGTACTTGATGTAAAATGTGCTTAATGTAAAAGAAAAAATAAAAATTTTAATTAATGTAGAAATGGGCCTACAAGTAAACATACTTATCTTGGACAGAAGGGTGAATGAAATAATACTGCACAATTCATAGCACTGTAATTACAAAAAAAGCAGTACAGTGATACTCACCTGATCCTCTACCCAGATGCAAAGTGTTCAATCCTACAGGCCTGATAAAGGTTAACACCTGCTGTAGCATTTAAGGAACTAGATCTGTGTTCATAGGGCAGACTGAAGGAGAGAGCTTGTTTCTATACCGTGAAAAGGGGTGCTTAACATTAACTGATTCGGTAAAAATGTCCAACAGAATAAACTGATAAAATATAACATTGGAATAAGAGAGCAAGAGGCAGTTAATTATAGCGAACAAGTATGTCAGTTTCAGATGCGACAGAACAAATGATTGTGGAATTGAACATGTTGTGCTCGTGACACTTCTGTCTGCACACCAGAATTATATTTATTCCTTTACCAGACAATTGTTCATCAGCAACAAACAGCTTTAGACACAGATAAAGGATTTTCAAAGTATATCTTGCCTGTCTGATACCACCATGTTGCTAGTTCACATCACTCAAGTAACTGCGTATTGAAGTGACATTCAAGTACCAAATACAGAGATAAATGTGTTAGATGGTGTCGGACTCATTTATGTGGCAATCAGGAGGGAAATGGGTCTGAAAAAGATGGGTTCTGAGACCCTTCTTGAATGCTAGTGGTGACCCTGCAGCTCAGAGGAACAGAGGGAATTTGGTTCACCACATCAGGACAAAGCAGACAGATATTTGATTTTGGATTCTTACAGTGACAGTGCTCTCACTGGGCTGCAGGGACTGATTATGCCTCTGGGTAATTTCACGTACTAAACTGACACATGTACAATTTAGAGACTCATTGTGAGATTTTGAACTCCATGGAGCATTAAGCACCAGCCTGGGTGGGATTTGTCTTAATAGATCATCACACTTTATATGCACCCTTCTATGCAAGATAACTATGTTTCCTGAATGGCAAAGAGAAGCAACAGCACATTAACAAAACACATAAACAACCCTCCAGGCCAACAATTTCTTCAGAGAAAAGCCAACAACTGCTTAAAAGACAGTAAATGCACACTTTAATAAAATAGTTGGCCTTTATTTGCTTGTACAAATCCAACAGGATTACTGATCTGCTCATGAACTGCTGCAACAAGCAAACCCTGCCACATCTACTTGATTCCATTGCCAACACACAGCCTAATGAATTCCCAGTAGCACCCAGCAACTGATTGGGAAATTTCAGTCTTTTCCATAGGGACTTGTCCACCCTTCTCTGTCGTTGCTCCTTGGGCTTTTTTCTTTATCTTTATCAAGCCTCCTTGATCTTCAATCTCCACAAATGTATTGTTAGTACATCCACACTGTGATGCTATGGGACTTCAGTCATATGTGGTCTGCACTGTGATGATCTTCAGGGGTCACCAGGAATGTCCAGAGTGGTATGAAGGTGGCCTGTCCAGATCCTTGTGGACACTTTGTTCTTCTGTCCTGGCAGCAGATCTCCGAAAGAAGGCACCTGTCACCAAAGACCTCCCCTTGTTATGTGAAGTGGTCAGGGTGGTCTTATCAGCTTAAATTCCTTAAGAAAGGGAACAATGATAGAAGCATTTATCTGTGATGTGCTGCAAAAGGGGAGTCAGATGGAGAGGAAGAGAGAGAAAAGCCAGACTGGTGTTTGTTTAGGCAGCTTCTACAAAACACTGGTTGCCCTCACCCTCTGATGCATGTGTTTACCCATCTTTGGGACATGAAAGGATTTTCAGTTATGTGGGGGTTGCAAGGTTACAGCTGTTGACATCATGTTGAGTACTGATTATGGCCTACAAAGTGGCCATGGGATCAACAACCTGATACCTTGAAAGCCTAACTACTCCCTACACCCCAGCAAGATCACTGTGGTTCTACTTTTGTGGATGCTTGATAGTCCCATTTACAAAGGGTCCATAATCAAAGGCCTGTAGGTTCCCAGTTTTTGGACCCAGTGTAATGGAATGAGCTCCATTTGTCCCTTAGAACTACTGAATCCCTCTCAACATTCAAGAAGGGTTTCAAAACATGTCTGTTTTAGACTCACTTTTCTCCTGATCTCCTGTAGTGTACAACTGCATAAACTTTCATCATATCTGCCAATTTCACCTTTAGATTTATTATCATTTCTATAACTGGCACAGGGGTAATGTGCACCAGCAAAACCAGCAACACTGGACAAATTGACCACTTTGAGAAATGGGTGTCAGTAGCTAAAGCTTTCTTTGTAGAAAAGTGTCTGTCAAATGAATAAATTTAAATAAATAAATGTATTGCAAATGTAAAAACATAGACTGAGAAGGACAATTTCTGGCTTTATGTACATGTTGAGTGCTACTATATGGTCAAATCCCTGTCTGACTTGGAACTCTGTTTCCTCAGTGTTTCCCTTTACATTTGCAATATTTGGGCTGGATATGGGTATTGGATAACTTTATCCCAAAAAATTAAGCAATTATTTAAAACTGTCGTTACATGCTTTCTAAAGATATGAAACTGTTCAGGGTGACAAATGTGCAATAATAGGAAAAGTCAGGAAGGGAACAAATTCTTTTCCACAGCACTGTCACTTCAAACAACAGTGTAATTAAAATCAAATGAAAATTACTGAAATCAAACAAAAATCATCTCCACAAACTGCTGTTCAGGTCAGATTGCTGACTGATTCACCTCCTGAACACATGTAATGTATCCCATCTTGTCCTGTCAAACATGCTCTAGGTTGTTTTACATCCCTCACTCCGGTCAGATTATAAACTCACCCTTATCATTATTTTGAGCTCAAAGATCATGGGAACAGGGCGTGCTTTACCTTGGTGACCAGATATAGTGGAAAATCTCATTTACACTTGCTAATAGTAGCTAATTAACCCTAAAGAGACAAACAGGAACCCCTCCTGGAGCATTTATATGTCATACACAAAAATTTACATCAATTAACTGTTGGTCATTAAAGCCTACTGACAGTCATAAAGTGNTCATACACAAAAATTTACATCAATTAACTGTTGGTCATTAAAGCCTACTGACAGTCATAAAGTGAGGAAACACACCACAGTCCAATGGTAGATAGATAGATAGATAGATAGATAGATAGATAGATAGCTCAGGGGTAGGGGGTTTCTAGGGGCAAGATGGTGGTTAGGGCTGGTGCTTCTGGGAGACACTTCACATGGGATGATGGATGCAGCTGAGCTGCCACGCCTCACACACACAAAGGAAATTAAAAGGCCATTTTGTATAGTTATAAAAGAGAAAAAGGGCTGAAAGCACACTGGCACCCCTCTGTCCCCCAGCCTCCCCCCACCTGGGTTTGTCAGGATTGTTGTCTCTGAAGGCCAGCCTTTACAGACTTCCCCATTGCACACTAGTGGGTCTCTCTCCCACACCAGGCTCATGCTGTGTGTCCATCTGCGTCTGTGCCACATTGATCACTAACATCTTTTGGAGGTCCTCAGCAGGGGGCCACAGAGGTGTGCTGTTACTAAGAGTTCTCTCTGCCTGCATGTTCACAGCTGCATAAGTACGTCAGACATGTTTTAATACTGAAGGTCACCACTCAAGAAAAACAGAGATGGCTTTCATTGTTACCATTGGAGATGATGTGAAAAGATGACCCTGATAAACTCATGTCTCCCTACCAAGATACACACATGTACACACAACTATTGTGTGCCTGCAATGGTGATTGTAGCAAGGGATGCTGGCATCGTGCAATGCCATTTGGATGTAGAGACAGATGACAGCCTCGCAGACAGAGACACACACCTGTCATAGTCACAAAGCCAAGACCCAGTGCTCCTTGAGCAGGCTGTGAAAGGACCCCACCCACTCTGACTGGAGTCACTTGTCTGTTTGTGTGTAATTTGCAAATCATTGACCTTCAATGTGAATTTAATTGGCCAGGCAACCCCCCCCCCCATGCACACACCCCACTGTGAGCAGCTGACAGCAATGGCTGGCGGGCAGTGGTCTGCCTGGTTGTGAATTGGAGGAGAGGTCAGGCCCTTTGATATAAGAGGAGTGTGTGTGTGTGTCTGTGTGACAATTGTACTACTGCCTGGATGCAGTCAAAGCAAGCAGGTGGAATGTGGGCCTGGCGTGATGACAAGGGGTGGGGGCAGATGCTGTTGTCACATCACCACAGGGCAGCGAAGGGCAGCATATGGCTTGAGGAGAGAGTGGTTTGAGCAGCATGGCTCCATGGTCAAGTGCCGGTCACACATGTTGGCATTCTCACACGGTTCATACTATGACAGAAACCCCCCTCTTGTGTGGGGTCCAGGGCCTCATAAAAGCTCATTTGTTCACACATATATCGATCTTGAACAAGGTGCATTCAGGTGCCCAGACTGGAATTAGCACTGGCTCCTTATGTTACAGATAACTGAGTTATACATTTTCAAATATACATACCATTTCTCAGTTTATATTAATTCCAGCTTTCCTCTTTTATTTATTTTATAAAATACCTGTCTGTAGAGGAACAAAAGCAACCTATGTTCACCCTTGAAACCGAGGTGGCATTAAAGAGCACCTGAAAAGAAAAGCAGTCTGGGGCTTAACTTACACAGCATTTTCAGCTCATGTCTTGTGCTCCTGCATGCTGGATATCAATATTAAGATGACAAACACTGCATATGTTTATCAAATGAATCTTTCAAAAATTGACATTTACTTTTTTCAAATGTTGAATTTTTTTTACAGCCATCCATGATATGTGTTCCATACAATGAAGAGGTGGCACAAGAGCTTTTGAAAACACATACCATTTTCTCATATAGCAGGCTAATAATTCAGCACAATGGCATTTTTGCCCACTGCGCATTCATTCTTTTTCAGTGTTTCTCCTTTGCATGATCTTGATGAAGATGGAACAGACAGTACCACATAACCACATATGCCTCCAGTCAACCCCACATAGTTGATTCCCAACAGTACAACTAATTTTCTTGGTCATGGGTTCAGAGCAGGCATTCAGCACAACAAAAAAAGTTTTTTAAAAGCCTTAGTATTATCAGGAACATTAAATTTGCTATGAACTATGAACAGAAACTTTTTCTCCAAAGTGATTTACCAAGTTAAGCTACTTATAATGATTTACATATATATACAGCTGGAATTTCTTGTACTGTATCAGAGGAAGTAGTACTTTGACCAGCCTAAGGTGGGATTCAATCATGTTTAGTCCTTATTCAAATTAACTATACATTTATAGTCACTTTATTAGGAACACCATTCTAACTCCATTTGTGGCATGGATTCAGCAAGGTGCTGGAGACATTCTTTAGACATTCTGGTCCATATTGACATGACATTCACGACATACATGCTGCCAGTCTGCCATTCTACCACATCAAGGTTCAAGCTGTCATGCTTTCAAAAATGCTTTTACACTGTTGTGAAGACTGGTTATTTCAGTTACTGCACCTTTCATTTAAGCTCAAACCTAGCCATTCTCTGACCTCTCTCATTACCAAGGTGTTTCTGCCCACAGTTACCAAAATAAATTTCACAAGCTGAGATGCTCAAGGTAGCTGGCATGATAAAGTTTGTGTTTTATTTGTGTTGTATATAGAAATGGTGGCTGCTGAGGAACCGGACAGTCAGAAATTGTGGGACACAGATTCTCTCTGACAAGTCTATTTTTCAGGGTCTTACACTCTTTTATTGCCAGGGAAGGTTTAAATAAAGACTGAGGAGGATATAATCTGTCCTCTCTATTCTTTTTGTTTTGCATCGATATTAAACACATATGCCACAATCATAAAAATAGTTTTATAACATAAATACCCTAGCATTTAGAAGCTTAATTTACTGCTAGCACAAAATACAGCTTTCATTTTGCAATCAAAAGAAAATTGTCTAGTGCCAAACAATTGGTAATAATCATACACAGTTACCAGTTATTTGCGTTTTTATTCATTTTAGCTGACATATTTTTCATCCAGAAATTGATTGCTTTTTTCTGTATTCCATTAATTCGATCCCTTCACAAGGGGAATTCAGTGAACAGGGTGATCAAATTAACATTATTAGCCAATGGATGGGTCTACTTATAAATTTTTTATTTTAATAGTGTTTGATATTTATGAACAAAAAATAATATAGTGGTCTAACCAGAGGTTTTGTTAATAACAGCATTTGCTTTGTTCTGTATAGAATTTACTCTTGCTATGATACTTTCATCCAGATGGGGGGTCCTGTCCCCTCTGGCTGTAGCAGCTGAGTGCCAATCCCAACTCTACAATGGGTGGTGCCGGGGGGAGTGCGAGGCCAGGAGGGAGGTCCTCCTGCTGTTGGGATTCCTGACTCTGCCATCGGAGTCCTGTCCTCCCACCACGCTCAAGGCATGCAGAGCGAGGGGGGCCAAATGGACCTGGAGTCACAGGCAGATGGGAACTTCACAATAGGCCTGTCACCTCCCAAAGCTGGTCACCCATATGCCTGATTACCCCCCAATTCCTGTGCCATAATGAGCTGCAAGTGTGAAGAGTTAGCAGCCACTGGTCATATTCTTTTCGGTGAGCTCTTGATCCCAGGATCCATGAACCCAAAGTTGCATCCATTTGGGCTTCCAACCAGATAGTGTTTGATAGAAAATTCAGAAACAGGAGAGGCAGGCATAGAGGAAGATTCACAGTTTTGTAGGCAGCAAAGCTCTGGGGATCCTTCAACTTGGGTTTAGAACACAAAATAAGGTCAGTCCAGCCAGAAGATTTTAGAAGACACCCATGTCAACAGGGTCAACAGTTGGATGGGATGATTTTTTAGGCATTTGGTTGAGGAGAAAGATTGGGCAGCACGTGCCAGGCACAGATTCAACAATAGTTACCTCCCTGAACAGTCATCACAATTTTACTTACCACAGTTTACCTGCTCTCTAACAACTGGTCAGCCTGTAATTGACTGTGACCTGTCTTGGACCTTTCACCCAGAGCCCATCTAACTGCTGATCCTTACACAAAAAACCCTACAACTTCCTTACTAGGAACCCTCTACCTGCTGCAGTATCCATTATTTCAGTGATGCTGTCATTTCAGAATTTGAACCCAGAGTCAGAGTCAGAACATAAGTAAGAGTCAAATGACCTGTGGTTTAATCAAGTTTTGTTTATTTTATGAACATTTTGTTAATAATGACAGTGGTAAAAGTGACTTTGGAATTACAAACAAAACAAATTAGTGACAGACCTCTGCAGTTAAATGCTTAATCTAAAATTTAGGATGACAGACTTTATGGGTTTACACAAAAAAGGCCAAGGCTGGCACTGGGGAGATGGACAGTGTCCGATTGTGTCCCCAAGCAAAATCCAGTCCAGTTCATCAGTGTAACTTCCACTCACACATGTTTTATTAGACAGCAGTGCCTGGCCATCTGTAAGTCATTTATCTTTTTCAAAAGACCATGAGAGGTGGCCTCTAAACACTCCATGTCAATCTGTGCGTGTAAACAAGCTACTAGCTTGCTGAAATACCTTGCCCAACATGTATACATAAACACAGACACACAATTCATATTATTTACTCAGTTTAGATATCAGGTAGACAGCAAATGGGCCCCTGTACACTGGAATGGTTTAAAAATAATCAGTGAAACCCCAGACAAATCAAAGAACCTCTGAAGTGCACATCATAATCACAAGCGCACACTCACACACACACACACACAACAACAACTAGATGCATATTAAGGTTCCACTGCTGGCAGCCAGCTATAAATTAATGCAATGCTATTAAAATGTAACTGAAATACTATACATCCTAAACTAATATATTTAATAATATATCATCAGCTACACTTATTAATATTTAATTTTACTGCTAAAATTGCAGCACTTTGGTATGTTTACATACAGTTGTACTGTAATGTTTATACAGTATATATTTTGTGTATTTTTGGCAAACAGTCAGAGGGGCCAAAAACGGATGAGGAAAAAAAGATGAAAACTGGCCAAAAGGGGCCCAAAGAGAAGGCCAAATGCTAAAACCCTCACAACCTACTAGGTACAGACTGATAGATAGATCCTGATAGCCACCTTTAGAGTCAGCACCTTGATAGGCAAGGCTCCAGTCTCCCTGTCCCATCAGGGGCTCTTGGGCCCTGTAAGGAATGGTGGTGTAATTTTAATGGTTTCCCATGAACACACCTGGGGTCCAGGTCTCTCTGAGCCTTATCCACAGCCTGAACCCTCTGTGAACACTGAAGCAGAATGGTCAGGACTTCATCGCCATTGCCAGGGAAACAGGCTCCCATTACATATTAACTGAATAGAGATATGGTTAATCAGCGCTACTAAACCATTTCATCCCAGTGGAGCTTTTTCTTTGCATGTACTGCCACATACACACACACACACACACACACACACACACACACACACACACACACACACCAGTCCAATTTTGCAACACCAGTTACACTTTTGCACAGCTCAAATCACTGAGAGATTTGTAAATTACATTACATCATAAAATATTTTAGTTTAAAACTATTTTTTAATATACTTTTTAATATAATTCCCCTTATTAATTTACATTTATATGTGTCAGACATCCCTTACTGTTTATGCCTGTAACGTATTTCTGAAGGCAGTATAAAGGCAGAACAATATTGCAGACAGATGACCCCCAAGCCTCGAACCCTGAGGTGGAATGTGGTCGTTTAACTGCTCACAGGTTAATGGGCCGATTAGTTTCACGGTGTGCCTGGAGGCGATGGGCTTTGGCAGGGGCTGATACCAATGAAATGCTCTTCAGAGACAGCTTGGTCATCTGTCCCTGATGGGAGGCACCATAGCAGTAGCAGACGGGGTCCCTGCCCCCACACAGTGCCAGCCAGAGACAAAAACAGACAGAGTGTGTGAAAAGGCAATTCCAGCAGTGACATGGAGGACCAACTAATACATTCACACCAGCACCACTATCTTACCATTTCCAATCCTTGGTCACCATGTGGCATTCAAAAGGAGCAGAAGGTCCCTCCTGGAGTCACAGAGGTGATGAGGTGAGGACTGGTGCTGTGAGATGAAAGAATACCTTCTGGAAAATAGTGGTTACAAACACACACACACACACACACACACACACACACACACACACACACACACTCAGCCATTTTTCATACCTGAGCTCCAGAGGGGCACGTTCTTCCAGTCAGTGCTACAGATCAGCTGCTTCAGCTCTTCTTCGGGGTTTCCTTTTGGCCCTGCAAGTCACATAAATGGTAAAAAAACAGGGGCCTGTTGTATGAAATTATAATGGTTATCAATTCATTAACATACAGACTAATATCGTAAGACTAATATCAACCTACTTACAATGATTTACCCATTTATACAGTAGGGTAAATTTTACCACATCAGTTCAGGATAAGTACCCTGACCAAGGCTACTAGACCAAGAATGGGTTCAAACTCAGGGCTTTCAATAGCAAGGCAATGATTCTAACCACAATGCTATCTGACTCCTTGGATGGGCAGAACTCGTACTGAAAGAATCTCATCTAGAACCTCAACTAAAGCAGTGTAAGATAATAGTATAATATTAAAAAATCTTAATAAGCACAAACATGCAGAGATGTGTTTTCAGGAGTTTTTTGAAATCCCACAAATTTTTACAATCAACAAAAGTAGTTTTATGTATCATAACACAATAAGGTACATTTTCTAAAATTATTATAACTCTATGTTTATCTTCCTCTTCTTACCCACCTCAACTGGCAGGTGAGGCTGTCCGAACCTACAGCATCTGATCTCATAGTTCACAGGACAAAATACGTGAAATAATATGCTAAATAATAAAAGGCTCTGCTGAGCAAAATAAAACATAATGGCAGCAGGATATATAAAATTATACATTACCTTGCTGTCAAACATCACATTTCTTATTGCACTAATAAACACAATACATGTGTCGATTTCCCACAATGCCCTTCTGCAGCAGCTAAGTGGACTAGTATGAAAGCATTCTGGACCACACAGACACTTTGTCTGCCAGTTGGGATTAAAATCAAAAGCCAAGGGATTGTGCACAATGAAAAAGACAATTGAATTCTTTGAAAGTCTTGAAGGGCCTAATTAATTTGGTTTTGTAGGAAAGTGGCAAAATCTGGTGCAAATGTAAACACAAGAGAAAATAAATGCTGTGACTGGCTTTCCTATTGTACTCCTGCTGTACTGTTTTAACACTTAAGCTGAATTTAGTATCTCTGTGAGCAATAGAAATCCACCCTAAATTAACACCTCTGTGAGGAAACCTTCTCCATCTCTGTGCCCTGCTTTAGTGAATTGTATCAAAAGAGGTTGCACTGGCTTTCTACTGCTGAAGAAGTGGGACACAGTGGAGTGATGTGGTGAGTGGACCAACAGACCTGCAGGAGAAAGGAGGACCAGATTTATCTGTGACTCCCAGGCAGTGTTTTTACCAAATCTGCCTACCAATCACTTACACATACATTTACATTTATTTAGCAGACTTTTCTCCCAAGGGATATTCAATCCAGAGTAAACAAAAGTGCATCAACAAAGGTCAAAGAGCTTTACATACAGACACTGGATTAAAAAAACAGACACTGGATCAAAACACAAAGTCAGTGTGACCAATGCCGCATTAATCTAATCCATTTTGTCAAAGCACATTACACAAGTAGGTGTCTAGGAGAACAGATAGGAAAAACAACGATATCATAAAAATGGTGTGATGTATGTTTATGGAGCATTTAGGAGATCATGAGAGAGGTGGACCTTAAGGAGTTGGGTTTGAGACCCTTCTTTAATGTTTAAAGGGATTCATCACTTCTGAGGGACAGGGGGAATTCACTTCAGCATACTAGGACCAAACTGAGAACTTACAGACTTTTCAATTTGGACACCTTGTGAGTGGGATGATCAAGCTGCCCAAGGTGGAGGAGCACAGAAATCTTGCTTGTGTAGAGATTGACCAAGCCCTGCAGATATCGGGGTTCAGATCTGTTGATGGACTTGTAGGCTGTAATCAGTATTGAACTTGATACAGACAGCTGCAGGAAGCTGATGGAGAGATGAAGAGGGGAGATACTACATGGGGACACTTTGGAAGGTCACACACAGTTCTTGCCCCAGCATTATAGAGCACACAAACTCTTGGTGTGTAACTCTTGGCTAAAGGCTCAACACTGAGAACAGCCTAGCCACACGATAGACCATACCCAAAGTCCTACACTGGATATTCCTCTACTGAGGTACCACAGCATGCTGGTAGAACTTAGTCTGCAGTTAAAATGAATTAATGATGATTGAGCAATTTAATATTCCCAAAGGAAATTGCACGAGGCTATAGCAGGATTATTGCTAATATTTCGTTGACTGATTGTTGATGCTTTAACACAAACTGGATAACAAGTTTACTGAAATATACAGGGTATATATTTGGGAAAAAATTATTGAAGGTATTTGGGCTAAGTGTTTTACTCAAGAGCAGTACAGCAGAATTCTTGGGATTTGAACCAACAAATTTCAAGGTACAGGACAGAAAGGGATCATGATTTTCCATTGACAGCAATAGAAAAAAAATACATGGGGGAAAGACAAACTTGGATAGGCTGATAGCAGGAGAAAAAAATGTGAGCAGAGGAGGGAAAAAGGGCCTAGAGGCTTCACAGTAAGCATCTCGTGGGGCTGAGCTGTATCAGTCAATCCAGGGGCTAATTCATGTCAGGGCTTGTATCCTGTCTACTGGAGAGACCAGCAGAAGCCTGATAAGATTGGAGGAGAAATGAGGTTGGACACACAGGAGAACGTGTTTGACAATGGTGGGTGAAATAGGTTTGTTTCATTGGTACCCCTTCATCTTACAAAAGCCCTATCTTCCTTTCACATATATCCTGGCCCCTCTTCATGTGAATCTCTTTTCTCTCCTTGTACTTTTGTGTGCAGCTCTTCAATTTTATACTTCAATAAAATACTTTCAGTTTTCCAACTAACCCTGCAGTATGTATTGTAGCAGTCAGTTGATTCGGTCTTATGGGAGGTTTGAACACAGAACCAACTGGTAGTATGATAGTTAAAGATGCTACTTGGAATTCAAAGGAGTGCAAATGAATTTATGACTCCCACCTCGTGATGGGGTAGCCTTGAAATAGGTACTAGGCACTTAGTCTGGATTGATACAGTAGATTACCAAGATGTTTAAATGGATAACTAACTGTAAGCAACTTCATAAGTTGCTGTGGAGAAAAGTGTTAGATAAATTAAAGTAATAAATTGAACTAGCTGGGAGGTCAAACACAGAAAAATGATGTAATAGAGTAAGAATGGAACATAATTGTGAAGATAAGGAACAGAGGGGTAGGGCAGCAACCAGTGTGGGGTGGCAGGTGTTACCTGCGGGGTCCCAGCTCTTCAGGAAGACCCACTCGGAGAGAGGTAATCTGGGAGTGGGAGTTCTGAATGCATGGCCTCACCTTTGATATTCAAGAGGTTTTGGCCCCGTGTTCACGCAGGAGAAGAAAGCACGACAGAAAGTGGAATTAGTGGCTAACAGAGAACCTGCTGACTTCAGTTTGTTAAGCTTAATCCTCATTGCACCCTGAGAGGCAGATCTGAATGATGTGAAATGTGTGCCTATTGTGCTGGGAAGGGGCTAATCCCTTTCCTTCAGTGCTGGTCTTGATGGCAATGTTCGTGGGGTATGCTAGGGGGTGGTGTCCAAATGCTTCTTTGCCCATGGTCAGCCTGAGATAAGTGTAAATTACTGAGTCCCTTCCTGATCAGCTTGAAAGACCTCCCACCCTCCATAGCCGCAGGAACATTCCGTGATCATTTAAATGCAATTGGAAGGGACGCCTTAATAAAGCCAGAAAAGAGAATTAAACTAACTTCAAGTTACACACCAGAGCCCTTCCAACTCAACAGTAATAAATATGAACTTCAGCCTTTCTGTCTATACCACTATAGCAGTCAGGAAGTTGGACAAGCGGTCAGATGCTAGATTCCACAGGCCTGGGTCTTATGGTTGTCAGGAGACTTCTCCATCAGAATCACAGAGAGCCAAAGAGTCAAACCAGAGACAAGCAAACACTGTAAGAACTCTCCATCAGAAATACTTTCTTGATCTGCTTGCTGATTATTTAAAACTTGTTTCAGGCATAAACTGGTTTGAATTTCACTTTTCATTCACAAGACTCCTTAAAACGGGGGATCCTACAGACTGATTTGCCCTAATTGCATTTAATTACTTTGAGTATGTTTGGGAACATGGAAAAGGTTGACAAGGGGCTTCAGAGAAGCAGCAGTGTTTAAGAATCACCAGGAAAAAATGCAGGCTATTTATCTTAAAAATGTATTCCCTGAAGCCCACCAGCAACAACATTATGAAACCACAGTTTAGTAAAAATTCATGGCTGCGAAGAGCCTCCTTTTGGAAGGTGCACGTCTAACATAATAGATCTAATCCTTGACTTTAAGCCCCCAGCCTTCCCCTTCTCGCCACCCCACCTCTAGAGCAGGACAACTTGGGACAATTGGTTGGCTGTGTGAACACCCAGGTGGCCTGAGGAGTGCAGTACAAAGGATAGCTACAACAGGCACGTGCTTAGCCTGTGGACCATTCATCTGGCCTGAAAGACACTCTGGAGCGCCACAGAAAGAGGGCTGGGGTTTTGCAACGTAATGGCAACCTCTCAATTTATTGCCTCTGAGAACCTTGGAAATAAGGGTGGCCTGGGGCTTGTTTTTCCTAAAAACTTACAAAAAAAAGAGACAATGGTTGTCTGCAATTGCTAAATCCTAAATACACAGGTGAAGACTAAAAAATAAGTATCTTTTGTCCTGTCCTGTGGAAAAACTGTTGAGAATTAAACAGTACTCAAACAGCTGTAGATCTCCCTTAGGGGGCTGAGGGCCGAAAGGGCATTTTCTGCAAAATACCTGCTTCTAATGGTCACAAAGCTACAGCTGCTTCACACCCAACAAAGGGTTATCCATTTATACTTACCACTCATACCACTCGTGTAAGTATTCATTGTACAGATTATGGTAGGGTACAACGTTCAAGACAGTCAATTGGGTTGCACACCTTAACTGATGGGGGTGTGGCTTGTTACACCTGCTCCTTGTCAGGCTAATTGAGAATGGTCTGTATAAGAGGAGCGCCTTGGGCTATGTAGGGAGGCTGTTTCTGCTGTTTTGAAGGGTGGTGTGTGCATGCCTTTGATGCAAGGTGGGGGGTGTTTCTATGTTCTAACTGATACTACCATCATTTCTGTTATCACTGATATATTTCCTGTAAGTGTTACCAACTGTGCTGGTTGCTGTTTTGGGTTTTATACTCAAATTGGTGTTTACTACTGTACACTGTTTAGAGGGCTGTGTAGTCTGTGGTGTCTGTTTTCTGTTGTATGGTTTGTGATTTTGGTTTGGGCCAAGAGTTTTTGGATGGAGGTTTTTGGTGTGGCCTGGGTGACAGGGCATTCCAGTTTCCAAGTGGACTCTCCTAGTTTGTAGGTTTAGCTTTACCTTTTCTCAGCTGAGACCATCCTTGTTTTTATTCGTTCTTGTATGTTCATTTGTCTATTGTGCTGCTGTGTGTATTGGAGGTAGCGGTAGTGTGAGGGGTCACTGCGCAAAGGTGGTTAGGTTGTAAAGTGCTGTGAGTTGTGGTGTTTTCTGTACTGGTTGCTGTGGTGAGAAGCCACAACTGTTGTAATTGTATGTGGCAGTGGAAATTCTCTGCTGAGGTGGCTTTCCCTGTTGACCTTAGTGATCACAGCTGCTCTGCATGTTTGTGCATTGTTGAGGATTGTTACAATTCTGTTTCAATGATTGGATTGATTTACTTGCTACTGTGGACAGTGACTCTGAGTGGGACCCGCATCCCTGGTTTAACAGCTGTGGGGAACCACTCACTGTGGGCCTTATTTCACAGGGTGGCATACCAATGGCAAGTTTTTAACATCTATGCCAGCCTTTAGTGGGCACTTGACCTTGTCAGGTATTGTCCCTAATCCCTCCACCCACCAGAAGTGTCACACTGCAAAAACAATACATTTGGACCCTTTAGAAGGATGGGGGGGGGGGGGGAAAAACACACTCCTGACCTTTTCTGCAGGACAACTCTTGATCAACTAATGTTTAGAGGACACTTCTGGAACTCCTCCATAGTGAAAGCCAATGATGAGAAACATTACAGGCCTTCTGGAAACTGTAGCTCAACAGGATTTCTTGTCTAACACAAAAAAAAATGGTGTCCTCCCACTGCCTGGGAGTCCATGGTTGCTGAGTGGCCATTGTCTCACAAGCAATCTAATATTTTAATTTTCACACTTTCCTTCAAGGAGTGTTGGTTTCATATCAGGACACTTCTCAACACAATGCTTTCTACAAGTGGCTAGCTATTAAAATTCCCTTGAAGAGAAGCAGCGGATCATGGATATCCTAGTTACTGAAGCTTTTTTTTTCTCCTCCCCCTCCACAACTTTCTACCTTATACATCAGTAACCCTCTGCATCTTGGAGAACTACAACAGCAGTGACTCTGCAGTAGATTGCCACTCTGATCCTGACCTTAAGACTAGAGCAGACATGGGCCATGAAAAGGCATGATGGAAACATTTTTTTTTACTGAATCTTCAACTTACCCTCACTAGGTGTGGGGTCTTGGAATTTTTAAAACTTATTTCAGTCCAGTTTTTTCTATGGAGCAGTGAATGAAAGCTGGACAGCCTAAGCTCATGACAAAATGAGAAGAGTAGAGGACTGCCCTAACACAAGTAGAGAAGGACAGAAGACATTCAACTATCTGCACTTTTTTTTTTTCCTCAGTTTCTCTGTACTTTTTTTAAGGCAAAATGGCTAGGAGTTAGCTTTTTGGGCAGAAGTCTGAGTACTAGAACATCTCTACTGACATGTTCAGGTGGAAAATGTGGACTAGGTGGCATTGAAAGCAAAGGGAACTTCTTATTCATGATTTTACATTAAACATTTTTTTAGAATCTCAATTCTCACATTTCTTCATGATGCTCTTAGAGAAGGTCTCCATTCTTGCTAGAGAGCATTAGTTTGTAGACTTCAGGAGATTTGGTAGTTGGAGCAACTGTAAAACTGAGGTGAACTTCAGGTTGCTGAAAATGATCAAGGTAGAATCCAGTACCTGCCACTGTCCCACTCCTCTCAGCCATTTTATGAAGAGCATTCATCATTCTTAATTGCTTCTTTAAGCTTGACTGCTGTTTCCAGTGCATGGACACACTGTGAAACAGATCAGGTTTTTAATACTTTGATCCATGGCCCCGTTGCAGTGAATGCTGGCATTTCTTTGTAATTAGCTTGATTCATCCAGCTTCTTACCATTTTTGCCAAACTTACTCCCAATCCATTCAGCAGTCAAAGGCTGCTAGAATACTGTCCAACTTAAGCAGAAACTGGTTAAGACAGAAGGAGCCCCTTCACTGCTCAATTGACTCACAATCATGGAAAAACACATGGATAACAATGACCAAATGACAAAACATAGCCTTGTTTATATGTGGTTCTAAGGCATGGGTTTTAAGGGTGCAGTCTCAGTATATTTGACCGTTTACAAAAAATGTGAAAATTAACTTGTTTCATACTTGAAGAGGACCCTTTTTGATGCCAGTAGTAGTCTATCATTTCTATACATTTTTATTCTTGCTGTAGTACACTTGAGCTGGGACCATTCTGAATTGATACAGGAAAATTAACCAGCTGTATAAATGGGTACATAACCAAAGTAGTTTAGTGTACCAACCTAAGACAGTCCCCTTGAACAAAAGCAATACAGTTTAAAAATTCATCCTGTATCTTGGGTAGCAAAAAAAAATGGCAGTTCATATTCCTACATCTTACACATTTGGTTGTTGACAAAGTCCGAGGATGCCGTAATTCATGGAACATTAACTTATTCTATACAGTCCATACCATTCATAAGAGATACCAAACCACTAACGCTCACACACAGAAAAACACAAAGAAAAAATGCCAGCTGTCTCTGATTGTATCATAACATTTTATGTCAAGTCAGTTAAAACTCATGCAACCATACGTAGACAAAAATGATATATAATGATGAAAAACCAGACAGATGACATGATGGATACAATCTGTGCAAAGACACATTACGGGAGGGGAAAATTACCAAAATAATGGAGAACAAAGACAGATACATGCTAAGATGGGATTAAATAAGTAGGTTGTTTCACATACTGGGAGTACAGTAATGAAATTAATGCGAGCTGTTAACATTCAAACTGTTTTCCCAAAACTGATTACTGCCTGTACAGTCCCAGTCTCCGAGCTACAATGAGTACGCTGAAGATGTTTTGTGATTTGGTGAAGCAAAGAGTAGTAACACTAAAACATATGGCTGCCTCCAAGTTGCAAATGGACACCCTGGTTTATGGGCAATGTGTCACATTCTGATGACACTGAGTGACACAACTTCAGTCAATAAGCTGCTCAGTTATGTGCTGTACATGAAGAGTAAACATCTATGTGTAATAACATGCAAAAAACAGGCACTTTGAAAGCAGTCAACCACTTGCAGCCATCGATGTCTTGTTACTATGACAACCACATCAACAACACAGTGACCTTGCCTATCTAAATGACATCTGTCAGTCCTGTCCCTGAGCATGTGTGCATGTGTGAGTACCCGGACCTTTGTGCAAGACAATGTGAGGATGTTTAAAATGTCAAAGTGTATCTGGGTGTTTATGTAACTCTAATTGGCCCAGCTACATTTACATTTAAATTGATTTTCTGAGACTCAGCCATAGACGAGCATAGCAGTCTCCTGAGACCATGGGCTGACTCTTCATCAGGCTTGTCTTTGTCACTGAACATCACTGGCTCTTCAGCCAAGGGTTCTCTCTTACACTGGCATATTACTGCTGTATCTAAACTAATAACTTGCAATTTGTAACGATATGGCACCAATTCTTGGACTGTAGCCAGACTGTACAATTTAAAATATCACAGCTGAAGTGAATTAATTTTTTTAACCTTTCATATGTCTACCAGAATATTTAAAAGAATAAAAAGTCACTGAGAATTTCTTAATCTCTTTCTCATTGGTTTTACAGAATTTTGTCCAGCAGAAACCAAGTTAGACATTGTGTGTCTGAAATGCGTATCCTTAGACTGTGAAAGGAAACCCACACAGACACATGGAGAACATAAAATCCACAGAGACTGAGCGTGATATGAACCCACACTCAAAGAGCCAAGGTGCTGTCAAGTGGTAGCAGTACTTGCTGCACCTCCAAGCTACCCTTGAGTTCTTTGATGGATGTCATAAATGAATAATGCCAAAAAACTAGCTTTGGAAGAATTTTGATTTGGAATTTTTTTATAATTAGTGGGTAGCGCTAATTATATTATACTTAGAGCTTCTCCAGTGGAAGGACAGAGGTTTGAATCCCAAGACCAAAGCACTTACTCCAAATTGATACCAGAAAAGTGACCTGGATGAAAACTGGACAGCCCAAGGTGCCTATAAAAAAATATTCACTCTTGGAATGTTTCACATTCTTACCGAGACTGTAAATGGATAAATCAGTGTAATTAGCTTTGGGTAGAACTCTAGCAATCTTGGAGAAAAGCCAAACAAATATTAGTGAATAATGCAGTCAACACAATTCCTGACTATTTTGGTCAGCTAAGTATAGAAAACAGTAAAGAAAAATGTAAGCAATAAGTTACAGGTTTAAGTCCTGGGGTGTCATTAACCGCCGACCTTGAGTTAGGCACATCTGCAAAGCAAACAGTGATTATGAACCTTACATTTAGTCTGATGGAACTCAGGTGGACAGGTGAACTGGTCATCTTCCAGTGAATGATTAATTAAGTAAGACAGTGCCTCACACTTCCTGTGGGGTCTCACATGAAATATTAACACCCCATTACATAGAGGTATAATATTAAATATTTACACTCTACTGCTCTAATATCCCCAAGACATTTGCATTTTTATTCATTCTTCACATGAGAGGGAGGACTAAATGAGCAATGATATTTCACCAGTGAAAGAGTCAAAGATTCACTTCTTGCTGAAGTGATACCTAGTTGGCAGATAGGGACACAATTATATTTGACTTGTTAAATTATCCCCAAGCACACTGTAATGCTCTGCCCACAGGCTTTCAGTAACCTGGGAAATAATTGAAATTTCCCAGAGTGCAGCAGCCCAGTGGTGGCTCACAGCACACAGAATTCTCTGTCATTGCAATACTCTAGATCTTCTGCCACTCATGACCACATCAAAACATCATGTGTCCTTTACCCCGTCACTGCTGGATCAAAGTGTGAAGAATAGAGCAATTAGCCATAACACAATTCCTGTTAAAAGCTTCCTAAGAGCACTACATTGATCCAATATGTGAAATAGATACATAACTTATGTATACATGTTCCACCTATTAAGAACATTTGAATTGCAAATTTTTGAAGCTGAATTATTTTTACTAGATTATTTTCTTCACTTTTTTTCTCAAAACATCTGTTTCTGAGGTCATCCAACATTTGTGTCCAGATGTTACAGCCAACAATGGGGAACATGCAGAACATTTAAGGAATAAATCTGTCAACATTTAGAATTGAAACCAAGTTTGTGAACTTAATGTTTTTTTAGTTTGTCATTTTATTTTAACATAGCTCAAAGTTAACACAAATGTGAAAATGTTACAGCATTTTTTTAAACTTGCTATCATTAAACCTCATTTGATTGTGACATAGCAGTGGGATTTATGAATAAATCAGGTTATCAACAAAGTTCATGTGTCAGTTGTGTTCCTAAACTGAGTCAGATTACCCTGAAAAATGAGATGATTGAAATTAGATGAATAGGAATGATTTTCCTGAGGATGAAGTGAGATTTTTGCTACCAGTTGAGCTGGCAAGTCCTACTAAGATAGAATCGTGATTTATGCTACGGGTGGCAGGGCCAGCAGGGTCTGAGGAGTGTGCTAATAATTTATGGCCCAAAATCCCAACCATCCCAGCTGCCCCTGTAGTCTGGCAGAAAAAAAAGAGAACAGTCTTCCACCTCCTCTTATGGCATACAACTTTCAGTGCTCTGTCTATCTCAGTGGTTCAGAAGGACCAGCCCAGTCAAGTTCTGGGGTGCCTTCCCACATTCCCAACTCTAAGTGCCCAGAGCCCAGTCTACATACCACCTCCTCGCAGACATCTTATCTGTCAATTCATAGTGGTTCACCAAGTCGCACCAAAAAATACATACAGAAGATGAAGTGGCCTTGTGATTTTGTGGCATCCTGCAGACCTTGCTAGAAAAAGGGCAGCAGGGTGCAACCTTCACCTTCCAGTCCAGCAGGTGCTGAGCTGAAGGAGGGACCTCAACCACATGGTGTTGGTCAACAGCTTCTGTATTCAGCCTCTGGGAGACCACTGGAGATGTGACCCAAGGCAGGCAAAACCAAAACCCAAATATAAACCTTCCAATGTGAAGTGTTAGAACTTTCTCAGTTAAAAACAATGAAGCAGTTGGATGGCTGATGAAAAGCATTTGATTAAACTCAAAGCCTAGCACCAGTAAAGTCCAATGATATATACAATTTCAACACCGACATGAATTTTTATTACAAAACAATGGAAATCAGCCTTGCGCCCAGTGACTCCAGGATAGGCTTGGACCTTGACGAGCGGTTAAGGAAACTGAATGGATGGAAGAATGGAAATCATCTCTGGCTACAGCTGGCTGTGTGAGAAACAGCAGAAGAACACAAGAAAAGAGTACCTAACTTCCCATCACACATCAGTTATGTCTTCACAACAGGCTGCCACCACCTTTATGGCTCTGTTGCTACAGCAACCAGCAGCTCATTTCAGACGCATCACATCATATTATCGCTCCCTAACACGCAAACACACAAGACACAATTTCATTCCATTGAATATGATGGAGATTGGTACATAATATATCACTGACATGTGAGCCAGCAGTAGGATGTTTACCTGCACTCCAATGTGTAAATTAATAAAAGTAAATGTAAAAATACCAAACACAGCAAATTGTTTCATACAATGTTCAAAACAAAAGTTACAAAAAAAAACTTTTTTTATTGTTCACTCTGTACATACAATAGACACAGAAAGGTTTCAAACCACATACACCACACTCTAGGCATCATGAAAATTTCTTAAAAATACAGTTTTTAACTTATTTGACGCCGGTCACCCAGTAACACCTGTGCACGAATTAACTTTTTTCAGTGACAATTACAGAGATGTAGTGATCTGCAACTGTGTGTTTTCACTACCTGCACACAGAGAGGTGCCACTGAAACAAGTGAACAACGGGGACAAGGTCCTACAGAACTGGGCAGGACTCTGTCTGATGACCTCATGACCCCTTTTGCCCCCTCAGCCAGGCCCATTTGCAGCAAGTCAAACCAGTGCCATAAAAACTGAGATGCACTTCAATCCAGATGCCTGGAGCAGTGCCCGAGTGAAGGTGACGACTGGCTGGAAGTGAGGTCAGTGTCTTGGCATTGTCCGGGAAGACAGCAGTGAGTGCAGCAATATTCCTGTGGTGAGGAGAGAACTTGAATACACAGTCACAGACAAGAACAGGTACCATCCTGTGTTCCTTTTTTAATCCCTTTTCTCTAATCATTTATCTTCTACCTACATCAATGAGACTAGAAAAATGAAATTTCCAAAACTAGCATGACACTACCTTTTAGACTAAGTAAGCCCTAAAAATTCAGCATCTATACAATAACAAACCTTAACATCTACTTTCATGTATAATTTATAATACAAGAAAAGAGAAGACAACCATTTCAGTCCTGTTGCAGTAATTTGGTGTTATGCATGAAATTATGTTTAAACTGAAAAATGTTTGAACTGGTTTTTAATAACACTGCATCAGAGAGCCAATATAATGTATAGCTATGTATATGCATATATATATTTGTGAAAGTTACATGAAACAGTTGACAGGTAACTGTAAGTAGAAACATTCTTGTACAAATTCCAAAGAACAAGTAAAACCATGAAAACATATGAAAGCAAAAAGGTTAAGCATATCTCTTTTGCTTTATTCTAATGACATTTTATTGTTTCAATATTTTAATGCCAATTTACTGTAAATTTCTTTGTATTAGTTGTAGCCCATGTTCCTTTCTTCTTTATATTAAAATGCTTCAAATAAACTACGTAATTTTCATCAAAGCAATTTAGGCTCAGTACCTTGCTGGAGGCACTACAGCAGGAGCAGGGGACCAATCCCAGGTCTTTAAAGTGTAAGGCAGCAACTGTAAACACTATGCAAACTGCCGTAGCCTTATCATCCACACCAACCTAAAGCAAAGTGAACTGAGAGTGGGAATATTCTCTGTCTTTACTGTACTAAATCATCTAGTTCCCAGAGTACATGTTGAAAAACATTTTACTGTAGTAAATATTCTAAGCTGAGCAGAGTCAAGTCCAATGCTGAAAAGTAAAACAGGAGATCCCTGAACCAGACTGATGTTTTCCTTCCCTACCTGCCGCAACAGAAACGTTGAGGGACTCGACAGCGGGGTGCAGCTCACGGCCAGCCGGGATGGTGACCATGCAGTGACAGAGTTCAAGAAGCTCTGGTGACACACCAGTACCCTCATTGCCTGGAGAAGGAGGGGTAACAGGCATGATACATGCTAACATGCTGGAGCACACCTGCTCAAAGTGTGTCTGTTCACCTCTGGAAATGCTCACCGATGAGCAGCAGTGTAGGCGATGTCAACTGGTATTCCATGCAGCTCAGGATAGGGACAGCTGCACAATTGTCTTCTACCCCGATGGTGCCAACCACCTGCCAACCTTGCCGCACCTTTGCCTTAAACCAGAGGAGGACAGAGGTCATGGGCAAGGTGGGAAACACTTCACAAGAAGTAGTGTTGGCTTCCTTCTGGGATAAGGCAATGTGGCAACAAAGTAGCCAAAAATGATCAAAACATTAAAAGATCATTTTAAAGGGGACAACAAGTCAGAGAAGTGTGAAATATCCTGATTTTTTTAAAATTTAAATTCAGTCAAATGGTGTGCTTAGTGCGCCCTCTGGTGAGCATTAACATAATGACAAAAAACGTAACAAAATAGCAAAGAACTGTCAGGATACCTTCAGCAAATCTACCAGGTTCACATAGCCATACACTTCCATGATCTCCATCACGCCAGAGCTCGCTTTGCTCACCACAGGGCTCAAGGGGCAACTACAAACAGTACAGTACAGAACTTAAAAAAACAACACATAACTAATCAATAAAGCATATTACATTACAGAATTCAGTAATAAAGAATAAACTTTCATTCTGAAAAACTGAAAAGACAAACCTAGTTGAGCAAGATGTTAAAATGTGTTTAAGTACTACAACATAACATGGGATTTAAACCCGGGATCTTTGATTGGAAGGGAATGGCTCGAACCACTGCACTACTTGCTCTACTAATATGGCCAAACATTCTTACAGATAAGGAGTTTTTAGAGAAGACAGTCTACTGTCAGTGTGGGTACCTGTTCTGGATGCTGCTGGCAATCCTATCAACTCCCAAGAAGTAAGCAGAACGCAGGATGGCACCAAGGTTCATGGGGTCCTGCACCCCATCCAGAACCAGCCATAGTGGGGTCTCTGTAGCCCCATGCTGAGCATCGTTACTACTATCTGACAAGAAGCCCAGAGGACCAGCCTCCAGACAGAGACCTTGATGGACCCGCCTGGCACTCATGCTGTCCAGCTGCATCCTGCTGCAGTGCTGGAGGGGCACACCTTGCTTTCGAGCCTCTTCGCACACCTGCCTAACGGACATCCTGTCAGGACCAATAGACTCCTTCACAAACAGCTTGTGCAGGGTCCGGCGGCGCTGGGTGAGAGCTAGAAGGCAGGGCGCCACACCAAAGAGCACCTCTGTGTCCTCTGCCTCCTTGGACCTCTCATGGTTAGGAGATCCCCGCTGGCCCTTGGAGAAGTCCTCAGTGCGCAGTCTGAGCAGCTCAGGTGAGATCCTGTTTGGTCTCAAGTGCACTGGCTCTGAGCCTGAAACTCTTTTGGGGTTCTTATGAACATGGGTCCGAGGTGCACCCCTCATCACGGAAGACTGAACCTGGTACCACTGGTTTGTATGCAACTCTTCACTGCGCTTTCTGCTTTTTTCCACTTTGCTCTTTATCTTCATCGCCGGTGCAGAGTCTTCATCCCTAGGGGAGCACAGGGTCCAGGAGCAGCGGTAGGATCTGAGCTGCACACCTCTGGATGCCCAGCAGAGTGACACCAACATCTCACTGGCTGCCCTGCAGATCATTGCACCTGAAAAGGGTTTTGTGACAGCAGAAGGAACTGTAGTGGAGGACTGGTCTCACTTTGGGTGCTGAGAATGGAGAGAACACACAAGGAAGGATCAGACACACTGTGGCTATTAGAACGGAGCCTGACAATCTGGATAGAGGTACATATAACCAGTGTGAAGGACAACCACTTTTAGCATGGTACACTGAGAGGTAAAACTAGACATCTCAGGCCATCACATTCAATCTAAATGTGATTACTTCCATACATAAAAAACTAATATGACTGGTGTAAAACCAGATGAACATTTTCACACTGAAGACACCCTGCAAACAGAACTTTAATAAACTTGCCCAGCCTTTGAGTACTTACTCGGAGTGAGTATCCACTAGAACCAAGTATTTATTGAGAGTACTTTTATTCTCGCGTTACTCTTGTCTTGTTCATAATTATTTACATTTACAAAATCAAGCTGCTTACGAAGACTACATTTACACGGCTAGGTAGGGTAAGTACCTTTCTCAAAGGATTTTCAAGTTCAAGGCGGCAGCACTACATCATCTGCTGTCCTTTCTTACTAGTAACATTTGTTCTGAATATTTATTATATACGTTCCCTCTGGGTGAATATTTCCTGCGCGCAGCCACAATGAATGAGAGACTCCACTCTTATCAACATCAAAACTTTATTAAAACTAATTCCATGTATTCAAAAATACTGCTAGAAAACGACTGTATTAGGTTTTAAACAAACCTAAAACCGCTCTGTTTCTCACGCTGAAATACAAACCCCACCGAGCCGCTCCGCTCCTGTACCGCATGCTACGCACCCTGACGTGAACCGGAAGGAAACCGTGCTCTTAAAGATCAATGTAAAACCAGGGAACCCGAGGCTGTCCTCTTTTTGCCTAGGCACTGCAGCCACGCTGAAAGCAGCGAAATCGGTGCTGCTCAGAACGACTTCATTTAAAATGCAAAAAGTCATCAGCTTTAGAATCTAATTCGTCCCTGAAAACGCGTCGGATGCCGAATTTTTCGGATTCCGAGTGTTTATTTCTCATTATTTTAAATGGGGGGGAATAAAAACCCATATAACCGTCAAACTATGACTTCAGCACGATAAAACACTATAAACAGCACTTGTATAATTAAAAAATACTTAATTTCTTCATTAATTTGCATGTTTCTAATGCATGGTACAATATGTACAGTACAGGACATTTCATGCTAGTGCCGCCCCCCCACGTCACTGCGTTACGTCCGGCAGATGAGAGGGCGCATGCGCAAGTTTTGAGCGGCAGTTTACTGTTATATGTCGAATAAACGGAATAAGGATGTCTGACAAAGTAACACCAGTGTCTGTCTCTTTGTTTCCCACAACAACTGTCATTCAAATAAATAGGTTTTCTTTAAAAAAAAAAAAAAAAAAGTGCAGTAATTGTGATGACGCCACACAAATGCGTTCACACCGAGCGAAAAAGGCGGGAATACTTGTATACGCGCCCGTCTGGCTTTGAATAAATTCATAGTAGTACACAATAGTGCTTATTACAATACATACAATATTATTTTAGTACAGCACACTGTGCGATGCTTGTTGGTTTTTTACATTTATTTTGATTTTTATTCGCGTTTTGATTTTTTTTTTATTATGGATAAACTTTAGATGAAAATACGTTATTGCAGAAAATGACATTTGGATAATGATATACAAGTATTAATCCACCGGAGCCGTTACAGCGAAAATTCGGCTATAGAGAGTTCGGATGCCGAGGAATCGCTGTACTTGTGCCACAAAATAAATTTTATTAAAACGATAAGGTGTATCAAAAATGGAAGATCTATCACTTAAATAATGGGTCACAGGGGCACTGTGGTTAGAACGGCCGCACTGCAAAGAACCCAGGCTTGAATCTCACATCTTGCTGCAATACCGTTGATCAAAGTACTTGAATTGCTCTAGTAAGAAATACCCAGCTGTTTGAATGGGTCAATGATTGCAAGCTGTATTTGAAGAAAGTAAATTGTATGAAGGAGCTTTTAAAAAGCCATCATATACAGTTAACAGTATTTCCTGGGTGCAGGTTTGAAACAAAAAGATTTTTCTCGGTCATGTCATACCATGGGGGGTATCCCAGAGAAAACTAAAGACCTTTCCTAAAGACCCCATCTCCACTGGTGCAGAAAGCAAGTGTTGCAGTTTTTTTAAACCCAAAGATTGTCTTCAGCATGACACTCCTGTGGAACTCATTGGGTGGACCTGTCATCCATGGTGTGGGAGGGGGCCCATTCTCCACTCATACACAGTCAGTTCATTCACAAATTATTCAGTCTCCATGAAATGCATGTATGGCCAGTAAAGACCAACATGAATATGTCTGTTCTAGCAAGATTTTCTCTCCAGCCTTTTCACATTAAAAAAATCATAAAGGCTTTATTTGCCATAAAACATACACACATTGATAACAGCGCAGCGCATCCTTGTGAATTTAAATGCATTCAAGCAGACTTCTTCACAAGGCAAAGAAATGTCTATTTGTTTACATGTTTTCCTAAAGCTTGTGCAAAAATGAAGGACCCTGCAGCAACTTGGGTGAGGAACACCTCATAGACTCATGTTTAAACAGAAAGTTTAAAAGTCTTTAACAGCAAGTTGTATTAAAGAGCAGCTTGAAACTTGGAGTTAGTTGGTCAGAGTGGCAGGAGGAGTCTTGTAGTAGATGTTCTGGTTATGATGCACAACCCAAAATTTCTACAGTAGAATGTGCAGCTGATCACATATATAAAAATACGAGGTATTTTTAGCAGGTGGGCCAGGTAAGTAATAGAGTTGTCATAATAACATCATCATTCAAGGTGCTACTTGAATCTTTAGACCATTCACATGAACCAGCAGATAAAGTTCAGGTAATTTCTGTGTCATTAATGCATTCTGCTACATCTTTTCAGTTAGAAGTGTAAAAAGCTTATCAGCTGTCATCATCATGCAAGCAAGGATATTTGTTTGCATTCATTTATTTCTATGCTGGACATGTGCATGTGACATACCACTGCAGAAATAGGCTTTTAAAAACAAATCTGTACTCATACACTGAGCTCTTACTTCAGTTTCAGTGTTGAATGCATTTAAACAGTGAATTTAAATGAATTTAAATGCACTATTTCAACACTTCAGTTTTTGCAGTGCAGTACCACAGTAAAAAAAAAAACAAAAAGGACACAAGTCAACAGGGTTTGTTTGTTTGTTTGAAGCCAAAGCTCAGGCTGATTCAAAATGTGAACAGGCAAGCTCAGCTCAAGTTAACTTCAAAGCTGCTGGAGGTCTACAGCTCACAGTTTAGTTCATTTGTGTTCATGTGAATCTTATTTTCAGTCAAAACAACACACAGCCAACTGGACAACAACAGCAGCAATCAGTTCTGGAAACAGCACGTACATCTTCACACAGCTAAAGGTCCTATGTCCAGGTGTCCTCAGCTGGACGGGCATGTGGAAGACAGAAGGGGGGGTGCTGTCCCTCAGCACAGGCCGCTCAGCCTCTCGCTCACCTCCCAGAGCTTGTAAGCCACGGCATCATCTTTGGCACGGACACCGAGCTCCTGTGGGTTGCAGCTGGAGAAATAGCTGCCGCTGAGTGATTCAAGACCCTCCTGCAACACACAGTGAAGGGTGGTCTGGGCACCAGCCTCTGGGTCTAAGAAAAGCAAGCAAGCCACGGGTTCGATGAACACCTTCTGCCACAGGCTGACGTGTCTCGAGAGCTCGGTCTTCACAATCCCTGCAGTACGGTGAGAGGGACAGATGGGTGTTAGGCCCTCTCGTATGTGCATGCAAACAATATTGATAAAATCACCCTTATCAAATAAAATCATCACCCTAATTTCCCCTTTACCAGTGAATCGCTTTCCTCATCCAGACAAACACCATAAATTTTCTGGCTTTGGTTCTAGATGATGTTTTTATCTTTTCTAGGTTTTGATTTAGAAAGCTCTATGATTTAAAGTGTTAAAAGGATTTTGCATCCGGATTTACTACAATTGGGCTGCACAGTACCTGAAAACTGCTGGAGGTGTATCTGTGTTCTCAGTTTATATAACCATGTCATACTTTATTTTCTGATTAATGATCTTAAAGGATTGATAAATTTTATGTGTATTGTTAATGAAGACTTACAGGGAAAATGTATTTTCAACACCAATGAAAATAAAATAATACTTTCAATGTTATGAGGCAAAATATAAACCTGCATTTTACATTATTAATGGCATTCATAATGAATTGTGATTTTATGACAATTATGATTTTTCAACTAAAGTTGTTAACATGATTCTTACTGTGTCAACAGCTCAGTAAATGAATGAAGTAAACATTCATTTTCAAAAAAGAATCAGCTTTCATTGAGTGGAACTGGGACTAGAACATCTTGGAAACCACCATGGTGAAACTGTCAGTACAAAGAAGTCCCTGATTGTGGAATCACTGCTGAGAGGTCCACATGAATTGAAGGACACACCTGGATGGACACTGTAGCAGCTGACATTGGTGCCTTGGAGCCTCCTGGCTAGTTCACGTGTGAAGAGCACATTGCAGAGCTTGCTGTTACAATATGCCTGGAAGAACTGCCAGCTGTAGTGACCAGAGCCCAGGTCCTTGGTGGCCAACAGACTGTCAAAATCAATGTGACCCCAGCGGTGGGCAATAGAAGACAAAGTAATCACCCGACCCCCACTGCCATCCTTCAGACGCTCCAACAACAGGCAAGTAAGCAGAAAGTGTCCCAAATGGTTCACACCAAACTCAATCCCAAAACCATCTTTAGTGCGGCCATCAGCCACCAGACCTGTGCAATGAGAGCAAACACACAAAATAGATGTTACTGAGGCCATTGAGATTCGGTTCTGCTCTTCCAACCACAGACTAATATGATGAAGATGGTGGGCATCAAATCCCCACCAGCATTGTTGATGAGAACATCCAGCCTGGGCTCGGTCTTCAGAAATGCATCTGCAAAGGATCGCACAGACTGCAGGCTCCCAAGGTCCAGTTGCATGTAGACCACTTCACTGCTCCCAGTTGCCTGAGGAACAGGAAACAATCAGGTTACTGGACGAACCATAATGGAGGACCCTCCAAACTCTCCCGGGGGGTTGCGCAGGAGCACAGGAGTGAAACAGCTGGTGACTCACCTTTGCTATGTCGCGGATGGCAGCCTCTGCCCTCTGTTGGTTTCGACAGGCTAGGATGACCCTTGCCCCTCTCCTGGCCAGCTCTGTAGCTGTGGCTTTCCCAATGCCTGTGTTACCCCCTGGAGAAGAAGGCGAGACAGACAGTTCAGCCTTGATCTTTAAATCATATTGGGAAAGAGAATCACTAACACATTTAAATTCTTTCATTTGACTTACAGCTCAGTCTAAAAAGTGCATCAACAGATGACGAGATTTACATAGGCAGACAATTATCAAAGTGCAACTTGTTTTTCTGACACCACCATTTTGTTGGTACACAACACTGAAGTAGCTACCTATAAAAGTGACACCCATCCATCGATTATCAGTAAACAATCTGAGGAGGGTCGTGGCAACCTGGACCCTATTGCAGAACCAGAGGGTGCTGGCTATGAAACAGCCCTGTCCTCATGCATCCAGTCACACTTACACACTATGGGCAATTCTGAGTGACCAATCAACCTGAATCACATGCATTTCATCAGTGGAAGGAAACCATAGCAAACAGAGGAAATTGATGCAGACAACATGCAAACCCCACACAGACTGAGCCGGATCCAAACTTGCACCTAACCAGGCCAGGCACTGTGGGGGCAACAGCACTACTTGCTGAGGCATAGTGCCACCCTTAGAAGTGACATATATAGACAGTCATAGCAGATGGTGTTGGACTCGTTCATGTAGCTCTCAGAAGATCAGGATAGAAATAGGGCTGAAAGAAATGGGTTTTGAGACCCTTTTAAATGCTGGAAGGGATTCAGCGTTCTGAGGGAAGAGAGGCAAGTCATTCCACCACACTAAAGTGAAAAAGGAGAACTAAGGACCCCTGTAAATGAGATCACCAAACAGCCACATGTGAAGGAGCACGGCCCTTTTTTTGAGGCATAGCAAGTGTTTAGGTTCTTAAGGTATCAGGGAACAGATCCCTTAGCTGTCTTGTAGGCCACAACCAGTCTTTAACTATTTATAGGCAGCTAGACGAAACGTATGGAGAGAGACGAGGAGGGGAAATACATGGGAATGCATACAATGTGGTGTAAGGTACCACCAGATTCAAGCAGTATGTCAATCGGTATGTCTGTTGTAGCTGTAATATCCTGAAAGAAGCAGAGACTTGAATCAACTGTTAATGTCAGGTTTCCAGATATGTCAGAGAGAGCTTTTATGGATATGTCAGAGAGATACGTTGCAGTGTGAAAGGATATAGTTTTGCTTATTGGAGAAAGAGGTGTGCATCAACTGTGGTAGGAGAACCCATGAAAAGCAACAACAGAACCAAGAGAAGGGGCCACGACACAGTACCTAGTAAGAGATACAAATCCATTAATGATGAGTGATTATCATTCGATTACAATTTGTTCTAGACAGGAAAGTAGGATCCAGAGAATTACTGTGCGGAGAACTTGAATAAAAAAGGAAGCTAGGAAAGGGAAGCAGTTCTAGCCAACCGGAGAGCTTCTGACACTACAAGGAGAGCAGTCTCAGTGCAACAGGTGACCTTGAATCCAGGCTGTTAGCCATCAGTGAGATCTTTCTGGACAAAAAAATACAGATAAACTGTCCTGAACTTCATGTTCAAGAGTTTTTGAAAGAAAAAGGAGAAGAGAAATTAGTCAGTTTGGTTACAGAGAAGGTTTCTTTAACAGCATTGAAATGTAAACAGTTTTAAAGGAAAAGGGGGAGCAACCAGGGGAACTAAGTTGAGAAGAAATAAAAGAGAAATGCTGTAGTGAAATAATCTGTAAAAGATAATAAATGTAATGTAAAGGGGAATTTATGCTTTGGAGAACTAGCTCTGTTCATAAAATGTAATGCATTAAGCAAAACTGAAATCTAAAGCTGCACAAGATTTTTAGAATTTTTTGATAAGGTCCTCAAAACAAGGTTCAAATTTTCTCTCAGTCGGTCAAAGGTGAGGTTTAACGTAAGCCACGGTGCATAGACGGTTCAGTTCACCCTGTCTGACAAGTGGAGTCACACGAAAAAAAGAAAGAAAAAAAAAACCGGTAAAAGCAACCGCACTCGACGTGAACCTGCTTGCTTGACGTAGTAAAGTCGTGCGTAACTCGCTGTGAGGAAATTTCCTAAACTGCAGTTCAAAAACCACTTGGGGAGAATTGATATTGTCTCAGAGTTCAAACTTCAACGGGTCATTAATCAACTTTCTTTTTACCCATTTAAATTTTTTAAACCGCAAAACATCTAAGCACTACTTCGAATAAAAATGCGAATGAGCCAGCGCGCGGCAAAGTGGTACCTGTGATGATAACCGTTTTCCCGGCCATGGACGCCTCGCTCCGACACCTGGACTTTTTGAAGAGGGTTTCAACCAGGAGGACATACAGCGCGGCCAGCAGGGCGGCCGAGCTGAGCAGTGCAAACATAACTGCTAGTCGGCAGTTTCTTGACCTTGTCGAGATTCTAAACTCCTCTGATCTCCTGGTTGGTCTGTGTTTCTCCAAGCTCCTCAGATCTTCTTCTGGACTCCTCTAAGTTTATCTACACTTCTTGTGTCTCTTTATGGTTTCTCCAATCTCTTCTCCTCTTTTCTACCTCCCCACGACACTGCTAGTTGGACTGGTTTCCTATATCCACTTTCTTCAGCCTGCATACATGTCGCCATACTGGCAAAACCGGTCCTCCACCCCGAAAGGAGCTAAGGAGTTTCATGCCTACAAAAGCAAAATCACCACCATTTTGGGTAATGAGGTGATTTTAGTCTGATTTGATAATCATTATAATCCCTCCCCCAAGGGGAAAAAATCATAATATTTCTCACAAGTGCCCATTACTGAGGACTTGGTTGAAACCAAACTTGCCAGACAGACAGAATGTGGACTACAAAAGCAATTATGAATTTTAAGGTGAGACTGTGATAGAAACATGGAACCATAAACCCATTTATAGATAAAATAGTTGCAAATTTATTCTTCTTTTGAACTTGTTGACATGCTGACTGCCCCCCATCATGAATCTAGATGGGTTTGTTTTCCAAATCAAACAGCACCTGAACACTGCTGTGCTGGAATGCTGACTTGGTTTGCTTCCCACCCCACCTTCATTCCACTGGAGCAGAGTGTATCTATGCCATTTCAATGCTGCCCAAACTTGGCCCCTAACCTGTGAAGGCTACTATTCTGAGTTGTGGATCTTGTACTGTGGAGGCTTCCTGGAAGGGCTTGTTATCACACTTCTTCAGTCTGTGGAGTTCAAACAGTGATGACCTGGGACAACCAACTGTAAGCCAGCAGTCACAAAGAAAGCCTAACGCACTTCTGCTGTCCAGAGGGTTTTGTGTTGATTGTTAATACAACTGATCAGTTTGGACTCTAGTACCAACTATATGCTAAACTCATAAAATATGAAATCTAATTCTACTGTTCAGGTTTGGATCTACAACAGGCAAGAAAACAGTACATAGGTAATTTCTGTAGAACTGATCACTTAGGAATACTGTGAACATGTTGGGTACCTGCACTTTTATGTTTTGTTTAACTTTTTGGAGTCAATTTAACATTAGTATCTGATACTAGTATTATTAGTATCAATTTTTTAAAATGATTTACTATGCTACATAAACTTGATTTCAATTATAAAGATGAGTAAATTTTACTGTATTAGAATAAGTACCTTGCTCAAAGGTTCTAATAGGAACAGGAATTGAACCGGAGTCCTTTTTTCTAACAACCACAAAACCTACATAGTTCAGTCACAAAAATCTCCCTGAACACATGCAACATTATGGAAACCACACAGAACACACACAAACGCTCACTTGGCTCAAAACACACACTTTCAAAAGGATTTAAGGATGTCTGCAATTGCTGTACAACTCTGGCACAGTATGAACTCTTACACTTGAAAAAAGGACTGTAGAGAAGTGACTGACTTCTAACCATTACTTATGAAGGTCTCTGCACTATTATAAGACTCATGTTTATACAATGGTTCAGTGTGGTAACCTGTAAACTCTATTGTTATGAAGCACTTCATACGCAATGTTTTCAAGCTCAAGTTAATATTTTGATCAAAGACAGGCAAAAACATTTTACATTTGTTCTTAAAAAATCATTATGTATTCACTGTTGTAACAGATAAACAGACCAAAAAAATCAGTTTTTTGCATTTATGTATGAAATTCAAATGGGCTTTAAAACGGTATTAGTCTAAATTACAAGATTCAAATTTTTCCAACACTCATATATATATATATATACACACACACACACACACACACACACATACATACATACATACATATATATAGTGAGATGCTACTGTGAACCATAACTGATACAACAGATTTGTAGGGGGAAAAAACACAAAAAAAAGTGTTGCATACTGAGAAGGTCAGATTCTTGGATTGAAATGGTTAATTTGTGTATTCATATACACATCCATACCATACTGGACATGCCTACATATCCTTGCATGTACATACAACCATTTTGTTTTTACAGCTACCTGTAGTGGAAAAGTAGCAAAATCAAAAATTAGTCGGATAATAATTAAATAAAAATGCATAAAGNAAAAAGTGTTGCATACTGAGAAGGTCAGATTCTTGGATTGAAATGGTTAATTTGTGTATTCATATACACATCCATACCATACTGGACATGCCTACATATCCTTGCATGTACATACAACCATTTTGTTTTTACAGCTACCTGTAGTGGAAAAGTAGCAAAATCAAAAATTAGTCGGATAATAATTAAATAAAAATGCATAAAGTGTTCACGTAAGAAAAAAATATAAAAACCATTACTAGCACAAAATAGAACAAATTCTGATAACTTTNTTAAATAAAAATGCATAAAGTGTTCACGTAAGAAAAAAATATAAAAACCATTACTAGCACAAAATAGAACAAATTCTGATAACAAGTCTAATGAAAACTTTCATTAGTTATATACTTCAAGGATCAAAGTGCCGCTTCACACTGTATGAAAATCTAAGCAACACTTTTGAGTTAAAAAAAAAAAAAGTCTATGTGCACTTTGCCCAGGAAACTTGAGCCTCAAAAATACTTCATTTCATGCAATGTTTTACTATGAGTACTTAAATTATATATATAAAAACCTATTTTGTACAAGTTGGTGAGAAAAGCCATTTTCACTGGAAATTGTTGCTATGGGGTGTTGCTGGAGAGGAGCACGTGAGGCTGGTGGAGCTCGAGTGGCTGGACTATCTTTGAGTCCGTCCTGGGGCCAGCTGCTCATTCTTGCAACGCCTTAGTAAAGGGCATGAGCAAAGGGATCTGATGAGCACCTGATGAGTGGAGAACTTTACTCACTGTACCTCAGCTGACATTTTTTAAACTTTTGCAGGGCCCTCATTTTATGATTACTTTTTTGCCTAAGGAAATTCCAATTCCACTGCAAAATTGAATTGGCTAAGAGAGTTCTTGAGCAAGTCCCCCTGGGGGCTAACATGAATACTGCACAGTTTGGAGCAGGAGATTGGTAATGATGTACTATCTTGGGGACACAAAAAGCCAGTCTTCTGTGGGTTCACATTGGGCTAGACGTTGGTCCAGCTGATCTGCTCAGAGTCCAAAACCAGGGAAGGCATCTGCTTGGCAGATAAATGTTGTACAATACTCCACTGAAGGGCAACAATGTCCTGCAGCCACTGCCGCACAGGGAGAGAAAAAACACAAAGATGTGCATGTGACCTGCATCACCACTAGAGGACGCTGCCGTTATAAACTGACTTTCACATTCTGAAAGATACAACTAAAAATAAAATGGAAAATGTATTTACTCATCTATTTTCTAATGCTTCTGATTGAAATAATAAACATGCATTTATTCTCTGGACCAAAAGTAGCCATTAAAAACAGCAAATAAATGGAAGAAGTTTGGAACAACTTTACAAGTTATTGTATTCTGTACAGCAGCATCACTGCTTGTATCAAACATTTTGGGACAGAGGTACACGGTTTCTGAAACCCAATTTTTTGTCCTTCAGTGGGAATAATCTGGCTAATTTCTAGCTAAATACAGTGTATTGGCCTCTAAACTACCCAGGATACAGCAAATGCTACTGTACATAAGGCCTTAAACTAATGATCAAATGAAGAACATCTAGCATGAAACCCTTCCTTGCAACACTTCACAGTATCACTAATGGCATACCTTCCACAGGCTTCCCAGTGTGAATTTTGCAAAAGTTAATTAATACAGTTGTGAGGAACTGGTGAATTTTTATTAAAGTATGTCATTTTTACAGAACCTCTTCAGCAAATAAATGGAGGGACTTCTGTATTACTAATCTTTTATTAACTGTGACTTCATAAAAGAGACTTTGGGTTCACACACAGACTCTGCCCCCATGTCACTCTTCAACCAAGCTGAGGCACCACTGTACTGCCTCAGGAAATCAGTACTCTGTTAAACTTAGTGCACAATTTAATATGAAACCACGCAGAAGTCAAGGTCATGGTAAAACTGAGGTGTGTCCTGCTCCCACCTCTTGCTGTTCTGCCTTGCTGGTGAAGTACTGGAACGATGGCCAGGTTGTCTCTTCAACACCATTACAAATAAGCTCCCCACTGCAAACTCCCATGGGGGCATTCAGGGCCAGGGGGCATTTGTATTCAGATCTGACAATATCAGGAACCTGGGAGGGAGATAGAACGCACTGCAAAACCTTGAATGACATGCAGACTCGTCTCATATTTTGTTAAAAAAAAAAAAAAAAATTCCCGGCAACTAAATTAAACCGTGCTAGTAATAATTCATAGCTCCTTATACCCTGAGCAATCTCGTCCTGTGAGAGAACACCGAAGCAGGCCGCCGTCGACGAGTCTGCTGTAGAAAGTGAATTTTGATGGCATTCCGTGACACCATGTCCTGGAACTGGTCAAATAGCTGGCAGCAATTGCTCAGGGTTGCGTCCACCTTGCTCAGCTGCAATGATACAGGAGTGTAAACTATCTGTAAATGTCACACAGTGACAGCTGTCCTCTCTGACCTTCCCTATGGGGACAATGGGGCAGTAACACCACAGGGCATTGTCAAATAACGCAATGCTGTTAAACATCACCATCAGAAGTGGCAGTCTCACAGAGATGCTCCATGTGGTTGGGGCACTTCCAGCTGCCTGCAGGCATGGCTGCCAGTGGGGGGTCCACAGAGTCCATGTAGAAGAGGAGGGGACAGAGGTCACATGGTATCAGCAGAGCCAGTCAGCAGCTTCTGTCACACAAAATCCACAGACAGGAATGGTCAGGTCAGAAAGAGGTGCAGTAGTTCAGGATGTTGACATTACAATGAAGAGAAACCCCTGAAGCACTTGTGTGATATAAATATCCTCCCTAATAATTGACCAAAATAAATCGGTAAAAAATAAAATAAGTACAAAGTTATCCCATGAGTCATTCTATGTACCTTATGGGGTCTGTGTCAGCTGGACAGAAAAAATTGTGTCTCCAGGTAAAAATGACAAGGAGCCACTGAAAACCTCCAGTCTCATCAGACACAGCAGTTCAAAAAGTAAAACATTTTAAAACTGAGATTCTGCTTCAAACTCTCCTTTTTTCTTCTACAACTATGGCTGCAAATACAATGTAAATTGTATAATAGCTGTATTCACACACACATGCACACACACACAGACACACACACACAGCAGTGAATGCCTGGGGGGGATCAGTAACAGTAAAATTACAAATTAGACAACAGAAAAATGTCATGATTTAACAAGATTTAATTCAAATATTTAAAATCTGCACTCACTTCCCTATAAAGGGGGCACTAAACAAAAACAATCCTGTAATAAGACATGGACTACAAAGGATAAAAAAAGAACAAGATTCTTTCCATTGCCTATACTGGTAGTTTTGTTGGTTAATTACAAGAGAGATATAATGGGCCTAAAATGCTATTAGCAAAAGCTAGGAAAACCTAGACTGCTGAGTTTAAGATGTAATGATATGGAGGATGATGTTGATAAGCACGAGGTACCAATACACCTCCTGCCAGGAATCACTGAACTGTTTAACAATAATACTGAGACAAAGATTTTGACAATTTTGGCCCTACTTGCAAGAACTTGGAGCAACACCTTTGTAATTTGTGATAAACACATTTTATAGTGTACTGATATTCAAATGTTTATGGTTGGGATTCTCTTTATGTTTACATTTATCTACTAGTAATGTCAAGGCCTGTATGTCACTGTTATTTCAACAGCTGATACACCAGTAACATTTTACTTTTACATGTTTTATTTAATGTATTTTTTTAATTTTTTAAATTTTTATTGAAACATTTTTGTGCCCACCATATAAAGCATAAGCAGGGCCTTCATATGCTTTCAAACATTTATGAATTTGCACAGGGGTGTAGAGACCAGAACATGAAGTCAAAGGTCAGATTACATGGGTCATACCTGCCACAGGAGAAGCACACCTTCACTGGTAATGGAACAATCCGATAGGGGTCCAACTTGTGTTTTGGCCTTTTCATGTTCCTTCCAGTCGCTTCGTCTTTCATCCTCCACTTACTGGTTCCTGAGTATGCATGTGTAAAAGAGGCTAAAACAACCAATAAACAGACAAATAATTATTCACAAAGAACGTGACCTACAACCCATCAAGTTGACAAAAACTGTTCCTGCAGGATGCAGGGCCAGACCTGGAAGTGACATTGTGCAGAGGAGGTTGCCAGGGAGCTGGAACTGTGTGGAGATCCTCTCCGTGGCAGTAGCAATGAGGAGCTTGAAAGGCCTTTTCAGGAGCAGCTGGGGGCCATCTGTGTCTGCATCTGGGTCTGAGCCAGGGGCCTTCTCCTCCATGCCCAGCAGGTCCTCCTCATCTGCATCATTCGGCTCTGAAGGTGTGGCTGTGTCTGTGGAGGTGCTGGAGGCTGGTGTGCTGGTGGGCCACTGGGCCACGGAAGCCTGCTGCCACATGGCGACCACCTCAGGCTCTGGAACAGGGGATGATAGCTGCTCCACCAACTGGCACTCCAACAAGCCATTTATTTGCTCTTTCCTCTGCTCGCGTCTCTGAAAACATTTTATAATTTGTTAAATTAAATCTTTTTCCAGACTACATTACATAGCTACAGTCATTTGCACTTATTTTTCATACACTTTTCTCCAACGCTACAGGCAAATCAGAGTGAACAAAATGTAAATTTCAAAACAACAAACTTTAGATACAGGATTAGTGAAGGACAGCTTGTTTGTCTGATCCCACTATGTTGCTGGTACTCAAGTAGATGCCTAATAGAAGTGACATTCTATAATAAATACACAGATAATCACAGCAGATGGTGCTGGATTCATTTATATAGCTGTCAGATATGGGCAGAAAAACGGGTCTGAAAAAGACTGGTTTTGAGGCCCTTGAATGCTGGAAGGGATTCAGCTGTTTTGAGGGAATTGCATTAAACATGGTAACACCACCATGTAGTTTTCATCACTTAACTGCCCTTAGCTTAGTGTAACAGAGCCTTTGTGCACAAAGAAATAAATAAATCACAGAATCTATAGCAGACCTTCCTGTGCACCACGCAGCCATGACACATCCAGTCTCCAGAGGACAGCATCTCCTTGTTCATAGGTGGGTTGCTGGCAATACCACAGAAACAGCAGGTCAACATCATGGCTTACGTGGATTCAAGGTTAAATGTGGTTAACAAACAAAAAAAGACAAAGACACAGGCAATCTACACACATTTTTAGCATGCAGTGAAGGAAAAGAAGCCAAGGCTATCTGATGGATCAGGAAATTTAAAAAAAAAAAAAAAAAAAAAAAAAGTAGCTTATATTTCAGCTAGAGATGCACTACAACGTAACAAAAACATACATGCATATCAGAAGATTAAAGATTCCACACAATAAAGCACATATTTATTGAAAACAATAAACTCAAGCCACTGACAACACAGAAGTACATTGATTCATGGATTTCTGAAAAAATACAAATGATCAATTTAGATGGCCCAACAGCCAGCACTGGTATGTCACAGCTCCCAGGCTCTGGATTCCTATATTAGTTTGAATCTGGCTCAGTCTGTGAGAAATTTGATTGTTCTCCCCACGTTAGAGTGGGTTTCTTCCAAGTGCTCCAGTTTCCACCCCCAGTCCAAAGATGTTTTTTGTTTTCTGGATCAGAATGGACATGCATTGACACGTAGTGTCAAGCATCACCAACTGTCCCCCTCAACAGCCACAATCACTCCATTCATCATCTCCACAGGTGGGACTGCCGTTGTCACCACCACCACCAATACATCTGCCACTTTGGCCACCACCTCCACCACCGGTCCTCCACTGACTGGTCTCAGCACCGTAGAGCTGGCAGCGGTCGCTTCTTTGGTCCCCTGCTGATTCTCTGATGGTGAAATCTTCTTGGCAGGGGACATCTGCAGTCCCACCTGTCCCCCTGCCGTCTTCCTCACCGCCACCATCCTCACCTCTGCTGGAGAAGTCTTCGTCCCCGCCGAGCCCGTTGTCTTCAAGGCCTTCCTAGTCTCCATGGTTGTCGTCCTCCTCCCCACCGACGTCTTCAAGCATGTACAAGACATCCCCGGCATAGTCTTTACAAAGGTGTTAAGGGGTCCTCAACTAAAAGGCCTAAATCTAGTAAAAAAGGTGCTAAAAAAGTAAAACCACCAGGTTGTGGTGGACTAGCCACCTACTGGACACGCCTTAAGCTCACTGGGCTTAAAAAAAAAAATAAAAAAACCATCAAGGGAGTAAAGGTTCACCCCATGGGAGCGGCAGTCACACCACCCACTGACCATGCATTAGGCTCCCCTCCACTCCCACTAAATTCTAGCAACTACCGGCACTTGATCTTAGCCAAAAGGCAAAGAAACAATCCAAAGATGTATTTCAGTTGAACTGGTGGCTCTGAATTACCTATAGTGTTTATGTTTAAGTGGATAAATGCATGATTACCCTGTCATGGATTGATATCCCATCCAGGGTGTAAGCTTTCCTCCCACCCTAAGCTCCTCACTACCACAACCCTACATTGAATGAGACCTGGTGGCCAGAGCCCTGAAATTCACATAAGGTTCCAACACCAAGGAATGCAAAAAGGAAACAATACTGATTCTCCTCAACACACATAAAATTGCACTCATCTGCCACCATGGTCACCAAAATAAACTTGCAAAGCTACAATAGATCTTACAGAAACAAGTCAACAAAGTTTAAACTCTTGCAGCAGATTTACTCAATACACCAGTAAGTTCTTAAACTGCTGCTACATACAGTACTGTGCAAAAGTCTTAGGCACCTGTGGGAAAAATGCTATAAAGCAAGGATGG